>PVIW01008404.1:0-61628 GCA_004026585.1 Noctilio leporinus
TCTGTTCAGGTCCTTTGCCCATTTTTTAATTGGGCTGTCTGTCTCCCTGGTGTTGAGTCGCATTAGTTCTTTATATATTTTGGAGATCAGACCCTTGTCTGAGGTATCATTGGCAATTATGTTTTCCCATACAGTTGGTTCCCTTTGAATTTTGCTGATATTTTCTTTAGCTGAACAGAAACTTTTCAATTTGATATAGGCCCATTTGTTGATTCGTTCTTTCATTTCCTTTGCCCTTGGTGAAGTATCAGTAAACATATTTTTGCGTAGGATATCCGAAAGTTTACTGCCTATATTTTTCTCCAGGACCTTTATGGTGGCACTGCTTATGTTTAAATCCTTTATCCATCTCGAGTTTATTTTGGTGTATGGTGTAAGTTGGTGGTCTAGTTTTATCTTTTTGCATGTTGCTGTCCAGTTCTCCCAACACCATTTGTTGAAGAGACTGTTTTTACTTGGACTGGTTTTTTTAAGTGTCTAGGACTCAGTACCCATTTAGGACCAGAGAGAACAGCAGGGAAGGCTTGAGAATGATTAGTCTCCAAAAAATACCCATTATCTGGAATAGAGGCTATTTAGGGAGTCTGTTTTCTGACCCAGGTGTCCACACCTTCAGGCCCGGTGTGACCAGACTGAGACAAGAGCCTCTGCTCTGCTCCTTAGCAAGCCCCCTGCCTCTCCGAGCCTCAGTTTTCTCACCTGTAACATGGGATAATAAGGATCAGTAGAACAGAGAGGTTAAGAAGAACAGATCCCCAAGGTGGACTCCTTGGTTTCAGTTCATGTTTTCCCATTTATCACACGACAAATGACTTACCTTCCTGACCTTCCTCTTGGAAATGGGAAGCTTTCAACATTATCTGTGGGGAAGACTAAATTGAGCAATATCTGCAAAGCCTAAAGGCACCATGTACGGCAGCTGCTATTATGCAGAATTTACCTGCCCACCACAGGGGCTTAATAGATGTCTCAGGTCCTCTACATGTCACACATGGTTTGTGATACTATGTCAAGTTTAATGACAGGCTATCAGTTGTCATGTTGGACTCTGTTACAAAACCTTCAGGCCATCTTGAAAGGACATCTGGTTTCCTGTTTCAGGCCTCGCCAGTAGAAAAGAACATCAATACATTTTTAATTTCCTCTTTAATCTCAGGGTGTGGATGAAGAACAGGGTGACAGCGTGCCTTTGGGGATGATTCATGGTGTCATTAAAACCTTCTTCGCGTTTCCTGTAGCTCTGTTTGGCCCCAGGTCTGTCCAGACTCTCGCACCTGGAAATTACATTGTTATTGTTTTTTGTGGTTTTTTTATTTTTTACTGTGTGCTTAGGTCTAATGCCAGTGAATTCAGTATCTCCTTGACTTGCGCCCTCTTTTTGTTCATTACGTCTCAGTGGTTTTGGGGCAAAGTGCGTGTGTAGATGCGAGTTCAGCTGGTTGAGGTTTCTACTCACCTTTCTACCTGCAGGGCGAGTGATGTCAGGGAAGGACAAAGCCGGCTCAGAGCTGGCCGATCACTTGGCAGCGTGACCTTGAGCAAAGGGCATCTCCCCCATAGGCCTCCGTGTCCTCATCTGAAAGGCAGGGTGATGAGTCTGGTCCCGATGAGAGGACCCATGCAACCCATGAGCTCACACAGGCGCGGTTTTCATTCCTCACTCAGTATCCACGGGGCACCTGCTGCTGTGATAGGCGCGATGCTTCAACGTGATGCTCACAGGGCAGCCTGGCAGGGGAGGGGGGTGGTCCAGCAGCCTCAGTTTGAGGCTGCACCAACTACTCTGCCGTCCGCCTCCTTTCCCTGTCCTGCTCGGAGTAGAACCCTACAAGGTCTGTCCTGAAAGTGTTGCGCCAACGTCAGTAGAATTAAAACGATTTGCATGGCCGATGCTTACGGGACCTCGTACGTAAGAATTGCTTGTGCTTAAACATCTGACCTCATTCCAGGGCCTTCTCTAGGCCTGGTGGTTGCTAAAGAAAAACACTCAAATGGGCATTAAACTTTTGAATAAACATAGGGCAGGGCAAAAGGAGATTTACAGTTGTTCATGTGGAAAATAATGCAATAATCAATATACAATATTGGAAGAATAAACTGTTTTGCGTAGTAAACTGTAAACCGGCTTTTGCCCACCCTGCACATGTTAGCAGTAGCATTTCGGAACCAACAAGCACCGTGTGCAAGGTTCACTGCACCGGCCTTGAGCCCCGGCGAAGTGCCGAGGTCAGGCAGACTCTGCAGACTCACTCCACCCGCCGCACCAGCCGCCTCTTCATTCTCACGAAACCCTGTGGGACAGGTCTTGGCCTGCCCAGCCTACGGCTGAGTGAGTCCACGTTCCACCAGATACCGGGCTAGGAAGGGACAAAGCCAGGATGTGACCCAGACCTGTTTGCTTCTGAAGCTTGTTTTATTAGTTTTGCAGGTTAGAAGGAATGGAAATTACCTTATATCTGGATGGTCACAGCCTGGTTGATTCAATAAACCTTCATTAGTTTAAGCCACCAGTAAATACTTTAAGAGAATTTTCATATATTGTCTCTTGCTCATCAATTCACTTATAAACCTCTACTGGATACCTACTATGTGGCAGCTGCTGGAGCTTCACTTGCCCCTCCAACACATACTTTTTAAGTACCTACTGTGTGCCAGAGGGCTCAAGATTCGTTAACTCATTCCACACATATTTACTAAGAACAAACTAAGGCACTTCACTCATTTGTTCAACACATGTTTATTAAGTACCTACTATGTGCAGAGAGCTTAAGATTCACTCATTTTTTCAGTACCTGTTTACTGAGTACCTACACTACGTGCCAGGACACTGTTCTAGGCACCAGCATAACACCGGAACCCCTGCAGTCCTAGAGTTGAAATATCCACAACCTTGCACAGATAGGTGTCTCCTATCTTATAGATAAGGACGTTGAAGCCAAGAGAAGTTAGGTGACTTCCAAGGTCATGGGACTAGTAAGTGGCAGAAGCAGACTAGACCAAGTGACAGATGTTGTCTGGACGAGGAAGTTTTGTTAACCCTGACTCACATCACAGCAGAGCTCAGAGGAAATTTATAAAGAACAGGGTACTGGCTATGGGGTCAACTAACCTAGAGTTGGAACCTGCCTTGGTCACTTCCACCTGCTGCCTCACTGTGCCTCAAGGTCATGACCCCTCCCTCCAGGGTTGCCATCAAGACTGTAAGAGGGTGGGGGCTCATCAGCTTATTGCCCCTCGTCTCCAAGGTCCCCAGCACAGCGCCTGGCACTCAGCAGAGGCTCAGCCAGGGGTAGCTGATGTGATGACTGTTGACTGCCCCGTCCACTCAGTGCTGGACCAGCCAGCACCGTGGCCGGATCCCAGGATGCCAGCCGGCTTCCCATTATAGCAGGCATGCTAGATAGCTGTTGCACGTTGCTTAGGCTGAAGGGCAGGCCGCAGAAGTTCCCAAAATGTTTATGTGGAGTTCCTCCTTAGAGAACCGCAGTGCCCCTCCTGGCATTTGTCCACACCTGTCTCCCGGCAACTCTAAGAGGCTTCGATCCATCATTCCTCTCCTTGGCCAAGGCTCCAGGAGGAAGGCGCCATGACATCTTGATTACCCACCTGCCATCCGTCACACGGGATCAATGGAGGGGAGTTCCATCTGAGCCAAACCATGCAGTAAGGACAGCTGAAGAAAATGAGTCTCCCAGGCCCCTGGTGGAAGACATTAGGTGTGTTTGAAATGCCCAACACTGGGACAGAAATAGAGGACCACTCTGTCTCAGGCAGCAGAACTGGGACCCTCATCCTGGAGCCTGCAAGAGGACATTTGAATTCAGATGGCCTCCACACAGAAGGGACTGCACACAAGACACTTGTCACTGTGAATAGTAATGTAGATAGGAAACAGGGAAAAACATCATGGAGATGTTGGGGGGTTTCTGAATGGTAAACTCGGTCAAGACCTCCTCCTTCCTTTCAGTCTTCCCCTCCTTTCCTCCCCTCCCCCTCACCACTCTCACACCCCTCCTCTCCAGGAGTCTGCAGTGCCTGGCTCGTGCTTCTGTTTCAAGCCCCCCAGCTGAGGCTGCAAAGGCACCAGACACCCCAAAGGTGGGACTCAGCCCATCCTTCCCCCGGGCAGGGCTGAGTGGCTGTGCCGGGACATCCCTATGGCTTGTGCCTTCTGCCCTGGTCACCATTTACAGGCTGGGGCCACAGACCCCACTCACGACCTGCTGGTGGCTTGGCATGCCCCCAGCCTGTCCCACCCTGTCCCACCTTTTGGTTGAAGATGGGGAAGTCAGATGCTCAGCAGCCGACCTGTACCCACCGGTGACTGTCCCCTCTGGGACCGTTGCCTTTGACCTTCACTCTCCCTCTTCCTTCCTCTCCTCCATCACCACCGGGCTCTTTTATCTTCCTCCATCCCTTCTCACTTCCATTTCTCTCTTGTGTGTCCTGCTTCCTCTTCTTCCCACTTCTCTTTGCCTCCACTCCACTTTTCTCCCCCTTCCCACTTCCTTTTTCTTAGAGACATGATTCCCAAGGTACAGCTGATCCAATTCAATAACATCTACCACGCATCAGCTCAGAGGGGACAGAAATGAGTCGACAATATCTTGACAGTCCTGGCTCGAGCTCTGCAATCCCCCCACCCCCTTTCCTCTTGCCCATTTTTCTCCTCCTCCTGCTCCTCCTGTAACTTCTCTCCCCTCCCTTTCTTCATGCCCTGTCTTGGCCTCCACAGTCAGAGCTGAAGGTGGGAGCAGGGGCAGGCCGGATGGCAGAGTCCCAGGTGATTCTGCGACAGGAACCCTCAATGCCGCCACCCCATGTGGCAGGTGATGTATGAGACTGAGCACCCAAGATGCATTCCTCACACCTGGCCCCCTGCAGGGGCCAAGACAGGGTGGAAATGACTTTTGTCGGCTCTATGGCAGTGCACTGCCCCAGTAGCTCCAATATATTGAGAGAGAGAGGGAGAGAGAGAGGTGAGAATACCATCTCGCCATGCACTAGGGAGCAGTTTCAAAGCAAAGATGTTGAAAAACAATTTCAGGTGACCCAAAAGGAGCCTTCAGCTCCTTTCCCGGCCTGTGTCCAGCTGCAGTGGAGCTGGAAGCCAACAGCCAAGAAACGGGACAGCGGGCAGCTGCGCTGGACCCATTGTGTGACTTGTTTTAGCACACGGGGCCAGCCTGTCTCAGAAGTGACAGGACGCCAGGTTACCTGCCCACCCATTCTCTGCCTCCCAGAACCTCGGTTGAGGCTTTCATCGAGTCCGTGGTGGGCCGGGCTCAGGAGATTCAGAGATTACTAGTGGTAGTCATGATGACCGTGATCTGCTAATTATTCAGAGCCATTAATGATTGGTTATTAATTCTTCATCATGACTGGTAACCATTCTTTGAGGAGCCAGGTGTCAGACACAGCACAGGGCTTTTTTTTCACTGGTGTGACTCCCCGTGAGGTCTGCCTGCTGCCTGGGGTGGGGGCCGGTGCAAGAAGGGCCCAAGCGCATGACCTATCCTGGGGGACCCTCGTGGCTGGAGCAGGTGAGCAGGAGGGCGGCTGGAGGAGGAAGTCGGGAAGGGAGCGGGGAGCCTGCAGGAGAGGGACTGAGGATGGAGATGGGGGGCCATCTACACCATGACCTTGGCCCTGTGCCTCCCCACCTCCCCATGCTGTGACATGGACCCTCCACCTAGCTGACCTTGGGAATAAGAAGAGGCCCATGAGCAGACCCAGCCCTGTGCCTATTACTCATGGAACCCTCGAACAGAACATCAGTGCCATGGGGTCCCAGGCCAGGGAGGCTCCCACCAGCCCCGAAGAGAGACACATGCAGGGTTTGAAGCCCTGGCCTCAGGAGGTCAGGAGAGTGTCTAGGGGAAAGAGCCTGAGCCCCTACCCCACCAGTACCTCCTTTCCCCTCTGGGTGTCACCTCCAAGGGCCATTGGCTCGGTGTCCTCCCCAGACTGGAAGCCTTCGGGCTGTTGCCCTGTGCTGTGTGATCACAGGGCAGGAAGGTGAGGTCAAACTGGTGGGTGAGAGGCCTTCCTCAGAGTCTCACCCAGAGCGCTGGCCACCCTGTTGTGTGGAGGGCTAGCTCCTGCCATCACAGTGAGAGCAACCACGCGGGGAGGGAGGATGACCGGACACCTGCACACGTGTTCCCCCCGCCTTGGTGCCCAGCCCCCCGCTTATCTGCTGTGCCCAGACTCGGACGTTCGGCTCCCCTGTTGCTTTTTCACAAGTTCATTACTGTGCTGGTGGTGGGAGTGATGGTGTTCATCTTAGAGGAAGGACCGATAGATTTTTCTTTATTAAAGGAGTGGTTGGTGGACTCCAGTCTCTTCCTTCTAGGCCACACCCTTTACTGTGCAGTCCAGGCTCTGCCTCGGGGAAGAGAGTAGTTTCGCTCAGGGGCTGCAGTGCCTCCGTGTGGAAGCCAAGCCTGGTGTCCTGCGGAAGAGAAGCATGTGTCCTATATTTGGTCTTGGTTTCATGGGGTTGCATGCGCATCTTTCCATTTGGGGGGCACCATTTTTACCCTCACCGCACCCACAAAACATGGCGTCACAGAGCATCCCATCGAGGTGAATATTTGGGTGGTTGACTTTCAGACGCCCTTCTGCTGGGACCGCCCTCTGGGCTTGTCCCTAAATAAATAACGAACCTCCTGCAGGTCCTCCTTGTGTCTTCAAGAAGCAAATGGCTTATTTCACAGTAGGCTCTGGGACACTGGGTTGCCTCATGTCAGATATGATGCCTCATAAATCTAAGTCATTCATCCTAGTTGCAGTTTTAATCTCTCGAATGTACTTAGCTGGGTTTAATTATAGACAGAAATTGCATTTCAGAGAGCAACAAGAAATCTTTTACAGGGCTTGAATCGGTGCATTAAATCATACGGTTCATTTGAGAATGCGGTGGGGATGGCATTTCCAAAGAAAAACAATATCAGTGCCTGTGCTTAGTGGCTCTCCCGCCAATTGCACAAATTACATAAAGTGCACGATTCCTACCAACTGCATCTTTCTTGTTGGCACAGGACGAACGAGGAGGCTGGCGATGCCGAGAGGACCCAGTGGGCGTCTGTACTGAGCCGAGTCCCGAGCAAGACCGTGGGGGACAAGCCCCCCTCCCCCCTTTCCCTCCGCCAGCAGAAGTACTGCCATTTGGGGGATGGCGAAGAGTGTGACGTCCAGAGGAAACCCGCCGAGCGGTCAGGAGCCCTGTCATCTTCTCCATCTTCCCGGGGCACAGACACATCCCCAGTGTCTAGGGAGAAGCTGCCGAGTCCTTCCGCAGCCCTATCAGAGTTCGTGGAGGAGCTCCGGAGGAAGAGGGTGCAGAGAGGCCAGGGGTCGTCGCTGGGCCTGGAGGACTGGCCCACTGTCCCCATCTACCAGACCACCGGGGCGTCCACGCTGAGGAGGGCCAGGGCGGGCAGTGACGAGGGACACCTCTCGCTGAGGCCTGGAGCAAAGTCCCTCCTGGACACAGAGGACTCGGCAGGGGCATCGGCTGGTCTCCTGCGGTCCACCAGCCTGAAATGCATTTCTTCCCAGAGCAGGGAGGGCACCCCGCCGCCCCCCGAGAAGCTGAAGACCCGGTTCAGTTCCTGCGAGTCCCTCTTAGAGTCAGGGCCAGGCTCGGGGAGAACTCTGAGCTCCCCCACCGTACCCAGGGACACTTTCTTGTCACCCATACTGCGTCCTCGGAGGCGCTGTCTGGAGTCCTCGCTGGATGACGCAGGCTGTCCAGACCTTGGGAAGGAGTCACTCGTCTTCCAGAATCGCCAGTTCACCCACCTAACGGAGGAGCCACTGGGCAGTGGCCCGTCCCCCTGGGAAGTCCCAAGCCTCAGCTATGAGCGCAAGACCAAAGTAAATTTTGATGACTTCCTCCCGGCCATCCGGAAGCCTGAGATGGCTCGGTCCTTGGCTGGAACAGCCAGAAATGGGCAAGGCAGTTCCCCGCATTCAAGCGTCCACTTTGAGGCTGACGAAGCCAACCACACCTTTCTCTCAAGGATCAAGACCATTTTGAAAAAGAGCCCGGAGTCCAAGGAGGACCCAGCTCACCTCTCTGACTCGTCGTCCTCCTCCAGCTCCATCGTGTCCTTCAAAAGCGCCGACAGCATCAAGAGTCGACCAAGAATCCCCCGGCTGGAGGGCAGCAGGAGTGAGCGAACGTCCCCCAGCAGCAGAGAGCCTGGGCCAGCCGGGAAAGACGAGGATGTGGAGAGTATAATGAAGAAATACCTGCAGAAGTAGGAACCGGCTCAGGTAAACGTAACCGGCTGGGGGCGTCATGGGGAAATAAGACAAGATCATGCACCGGGCCCGACAGCCTAGCAGGAGTTGTAGCTGCTCCCCCTCTTCATGCGGTGCCTGGTTTCGCTGGAGGATGCGGGTTTTAGAGGCTGTCGTGTATCAGAAGGCCTCTGCCTGGTGCCTCCTGTTTCTTGGCTCTTCAAGATGCAGGCACATCAGGAAGCAACAAGGCCCCGGGGGGACCTGCTAAGGAAGGTGCTGGGCTTTTAAAGTCCTCCCGAGCCCTTGTCTTGTTTCCTTCCCAGCGCTCCGCCCTCCTGAAGCCGGAGAGGCTGTGAGCTCATCCTGTCCCACCGAGACGGGCGATCCCGGGGGTTGGGTCAGCCCGGGGTGGAGGAGGCCTTGAGGATAGTGGAGACCAACTCATGCATCAATACCTACCCAGAGGTAAACTGAGGCCCAAGGGGGAGGGCGGAGTGAACCCTGCAAAGGTCACAGAGCCGCCATGCAGGAGAAGCGGTGCTTCTTTCTGCCTCCTCTCCCACTCCCAGCCCCAGTCCTGGCACTTCGGTGGGGGAAAGGCAGGAAGAGGAATTAGGTGTGACTATGGCTTCCTTTGATTGAGTGCATATGTCAGGTAGTCATTTCATACCTACAACAACCGCAGCAGGTGGCTGCTAGTAGTCAATCCCATTTTACAGGGTGACAAACTGAGAATCAAAGGGCTTGTGCCAAATCACCCAGGCAGGACTAGGATTCCAGACTCCACACTTCCTGCTTTTATCTGTGATGATTTCCTTGGGTCCATATTTCAGGCCTCTTCTTGAGTAAGCTCAGCCACACGGACGGAGTTGGATCTTGACAGAGGTTGCCTCCGTTAACCCCCAGTGGAGGTAGACCTTTACAATCAATCATATAACAGAAAGGGGTGGGAACCTTAGGACTCCAGCCTCACTGTTGTGCAGGTGAGGGAGACCTCAGGATTAGGGTCTGTCGGCGAATCTGCTCAACCCAGCTGCCCTGACTCCCAGGCAGTTGATGGCTGCCCAGAGGCAGGGCTGGCCCTTGACACACCACCAAGGTGCTGTTCAAACCTGGGGTACTGAGCATCCACTCACGGCTCCCTTAGGGCAGGATGGGTGGCTATGGAGGAGGAGTAAGAACCTCCCCCCAGGTTCAGGCACAAACCCGCAGACCAGGGGTAGCCCACTGCCGTGTTAATCTGCCCCCGATCCAATCTCAGAACTCACAGCTGCTCCCCACTCAGCCAGGGCCTTGCCTCGACCCCCACCCCTGCCCCCGCCGCACCCCGCAGTGTCCTGGACTAGAACGGGCCATGCTGTCCTCCGCTGCGAGAGAGCCGCTGCATGGAGGGGCACCGTCAGCCCATCAAAAAGCCGCTGCCCCTTCCGTGGAGATGGTCTCGGATGTTTCAGAGCAAATTAATTTGACTTTACATGGCCTCCTCTCTGCTCTCAATTACCAAGGAGAGATCTGATACTCATTTACATTATTATGCTCTCGGGGACGCAGCACAGTTTCAAAGGCCAAGTAAAGGGCACGCGTCCATAAGGAGAGCAGCCCTTAGCGGAAGTTGACATGGAACATCTTGTCGGTGCCATTTCTTGTTAGACTCAAGTTCCCTTCCCCGCTGCCAGCAGTGCACACTGTGACAGCACAGCTCCCTGCCCTGACGTTCCTACCGGGGCCTTGAACTAAACAGCACAGCCCCTGTTCCCCATGATGCGCATGTAGGATGGGATTCGGAGCCAACCAAGCCCAGTTCTTCCTGTCACTGGCCACGACCTTGGGCAAGCGAGGTGACTTTGCTGAGCATCTGTTCTCGGCGGGGAAGTGGCGATGACAATAACAACCACGTATGGTAACACCGTGAGCTGGATGAGAACTCGAGGTCCTGAGGCCAGAGCCCAGCTTCACAGCAGCTGCGCTAAATGCGAGGTGACCCTGCTCGGGGAAATTTTGGTCGGTCCTCCAGGAACCCTGTCCCTGTCTCCCACCACCTGTTGTTTCCTGCCTGCCACCCACACATCTTCATTTCTCTCGGTGGCATCTCTGCAGGAATGCCACTTGGAAAATACAGGCCTCCAGGGCCTCCCCCCACTTCCTACGTCCCATTTATCAGCTCTGACCTTCGCTTGTTTCCAGCCTCCTGAGACGCGATGCCCTCGAAGACTTCTTAACGCCACAGAGAAGACCGGCCTGGCTTCTGCAGGGGCCCTCGGTCCCGATGCAGCCAGCGTGGCTGCCCTCCAGAGGCGAGTGGGGGGCCAACAGTGCCCCTCCCGCGGGGGTGAGGCTCCCGGCATGCTCTGGTCTGCACACAATAAAGTGTTGGCCCCTCGGCTTTGCGCCTTCCCTCTGCTCTGTGGTCCTGTGTCCTGGGACTCTGGGGGGTTGATGGGCTGCAGCTGAGGGTAGAAGGGTTCTAAGGAAGGGAACCAACCCAGGCTCTGTGTAGTTTTGGGTGCCATTCTGTCACTTTTCTCCACATGTCTGGATGCAACAGCCTTGCTCAACACAAGTGTCACCTCTCTAAGAAGCCTTCCCTGATCAGTCAAACTGAAATAACTTCTCCATTCTCCCTGAATCCCCTCCATTCTATTTCTCTCATCAATTTATCTTCTACATTATATGTGCGGGCAAGCATCCGAGAAATTCTGATGACTAAATGAAAAAACCAATGAACAAATTAATAAGCCTACACACACTGAATGCATGTGACACATTGACATATATGTATCCTCACGCGTGTCTGCCCGTATCAACATTCAAGAGTGTGTGAACATCTGCTCCCAGCGCCCCCATATACCTCCTGACATGTAGCCCTACCCCCCACACCCCAATATGCACATGTACATGAATTTCACTCCCACGGGCACATCAATAACTTGGACACCTGCTTCTTCAAAAATCCTTGAAGTATGAGTAACAGAAAACTATTGGCTGTATGTTGATCACATTCTGAGGTGGGGGGGGGGGCGGGTTAGGATTTTTTTTTGAAATGTTGAGGGACCCACGGTTCAATCCGCAACAACTTACCAGTTGGAGCTCGTGACAGGAAGGGGAGGTCTTAGCTCTGGCTGTCTCACCAGAGACTGAGGGTCATAGTGGGAAGAGGAGAGGTGGGCAGAAGGGAAATTCAGGGGTCCAGCCCAGGGGAGACCTCCCCTCTCCCCATCTTTCCGACGCAGCGAGTCAGCGGACAGTGGGCAGTTTTCTGGGGTGCCGGAGCGTGTCTCACCTGGTGAGCCTGTGAAAAACGCTACCGAGGAGTGTAGCCGATGTATTCGTGTGCTAGAGCTGCTGCAACAAAAGGCCTCAGACGGAGAGGTTGAGCACCAGAAAGCTGTTTCCTCGCAGCTCCGAAGGCCCGAGTCCAGGATCAGGTGTCAGTAGTCTGGCTCCTGCGGGAGCTGCCGTCCTTGGCGTACAGATGGCCACCTTCTCCCTGTGCCCACGGGGCCTCCCTCTGTGCTCAGGCATGCCCAGCATCTCTCTTCCGGTCTTGCCATACAAGCACACAGACTGGATGACGGCCCACCCTGATCGCCTCATTTGAACCTAATTTTCTCTTTAAAGGCTCTGTCTCCAAATGCAGTCACATAATGAAGTATACTGGGTGTTAGGACTTCAACGTGTGAATTTTGTAGAGGCCCCAATTCAGCCCATCACCTGTACGATGCAAAAATAGGCGGTGACTTAATTAACATTGCCGACGGGCAATTTTATAGCAAAAGCTAACGCAAGTGCAACCACGAGTTAACGTGCTACCAGTCAACAACATCCGGGCTTGAAAACACGAGTTTGTTCATGACTGGCCAACAACGTGTTCATAATTATTATTTATGTTGTGATCGGGTAAATATGTCCCAGGCTGCCAGCTTGATCCGAACCAAAGCAATTCTGGAAGTCAAGGCAAGCTTCCCATTGCCTCCTTGGCTTTGGAGTTCTGTGAATGTCTTTAGACCTGACACCCGTGACTTCTGATGTGTCCTCTTCTGTCCCAGCAGCCTTGTTCAGACCATGTTTGTTGAGCACTTGATACCTGTCAGGCACTGTTCCCCAAACTGGTGAGTGGGCAGAACCTGCCGCCTCTTTCCCAGAATGAACATACTAGCTGGGGAGACAGACAATAAGCAAGAAAATAAATATGTTGTCAGAGGGTGAGAAGTGCTAGAAAGAAAAATGAAGAAGAAGTTATCTCGTGGGTTCCCTGTTAAAGAAGGATGTACTAGACGTTGATTTCGCGAAGTGCGTTTTTGTAGAGGAAGAAAACTGTCATATCATTCTTCCATGATGAACAAGCAATACATCCAAAAAGCTTCAGCCAGGTAACAACAGCAAAGCCTTCCTCGTTCAGCAGGAATGAGAAATCCCGGGGATGCCCCCTGAGAGGCAACTGAACATCCTAGAATGTGACACCTGTCCCCCTGCCTCTCAGGTTCACACGGGGTGCTTCTCCCTGCCAACTGACCCTGGAAACTCCACAGTGGACCCTGGTGTCACATCAGCATCATTCTTAGCCCAGGACCCCCCTGCCTTCACTTCTATGGCCTCTGTTACCCAGGGTATCAAAATGGCTCATGTCCTGGACTCTGCTGTCCCCTCCCCGTGTGGCCTCAGTCAGTTCACTTCTTTCTGAGCCTTCCTCTGCTCACCTGTGCGATGGGTCCAAGGCTCATCCCAGCCCCCCAGCATCCTATGAGGGGTCCAACATTCACAGGGCACACAGCACAGAGCCTGGCACACAGACAGCCTGCAGTCAACCATGGCTCTATGACAGTTGGGCCTGAGGTGCCCACTGCGTGCCAGGCCCTGCTGCGGCTTCCAGCTGACATCACCCGGGGGATTTCAAAGGTAAGTGCGTCTGACATCACGGAGCCAGTGGCCACCCCAAATGTTTCCTCTTGTGTCCAGGCCCCAAGGCCATTGTTAACAACATGGCTAGTTCTGAAAAGTAAGGGAGGGAGGGAGGGCGGAAAGGAGAGGGAACCCCATACCCTCAGGATAAGAAGCCTCAAGGTAACAAAACCAAGCCTCAGAAAGGGAAAATGATCTATCTGTCCAAAGATACTCAAAGGCAGGTCTAAGTTTGGAACTCAACATTTATTCATTCATAAGTATTTTTTTTTTAATTTTTATTGTTGTATTACATTCATCCCCTTTTTGCTCCCCTCTGTCCCCCTCCCCACCCACCCATTTATTCATAAGAATTGACAGCCCTCGTCACCCCATGTCGCTGGCACTGTGGAAGACACTGAAGAGAAAGCTGGGAATAGGATGACGTTGTGCCGCTCACAGGTTACTGGAGGAGACAGGTCATGAACTTGGCTGTGGCCCTGTGCCCTGTGACCTGATGCCCCACCAGATGTAAGGGGCCTGGTCTTTCACAATTGCCTTGGGTTTGTGAGAAACCAGGTAGCGAGGGACTCTCAGATCAGGCTAAGCCACGGTGAATGATCGTTAGCGGCTAGGCCAGACAGCAAATGAATTGGGAAGTCTCTGAGTTAACAAGGTTAACAAAGTGAGGACCTGACTAAGCTTGTCACCGGTACCTCGGAGAACAGGGGAAAAGGAGGGATGGTCCTGCTAGGGTTTAAACTGCCCAATCATCTCTTTAGAGGTTGATTGCCCCCAGGTTGTGACTCCGAAGTACTCGGTCAACGAGGGAACAGAAGGGAATGCTCGCCTCTTACAGATTCGTCCGTTTCCCCCACTTCAGTGTGGCTCCCACCAGATTCCTCCAGCAGGCTCCGGCTCTTGCAAGGACGTCAGTGAACACCTCGCTTTGGCCATATCCCTGGCCTCATCGTCCATTTGTTTTATGGACTGGGAGACCATGTTTCTCACAGGTTTACGCCTATCTTTGCTTGCTTGCTTGCTTTTGTACTTTGGATGCAAAAAGCTTTATTGCTCCCACTTGGTCCAGTGCAGGGGAGAGGGCTCCAGGCTGGTGGCAAGGGTGTCCAGTGGTTTCCGGGAGAAGCTCAGGCACCAGGGAATTGCGGGGCCCTCCCAGGTCTCAAAGCTCCAAAGGCTCCTGGTCGTGCTGTAGAGTGAGCCTTTCACAGAGACGCCCGCCCGGCCCAGCCTGCGGAGGTGAGCCAGGTGGTGCCCACCTGCTCCAGGGGCTCCACCTGCCCCTGCAGGAAGTGGTTCCGCCGGAAGTCCCAGGCTGCGGCCGGTGCCGGTGGGTCCAGGAGGGCCTGGCTCAGGCTCGGCCAGGCCAAGGCGGCTCCCACAGCACCCTGGGTTTGACGCCCTCTCCTCGGGAGAACTTCTGCGGGTCCTGGAAGCGAAAGGGCCTCGGCGCTGGGCCTGCAGCTCCGAGACGCCCGCGCCCTCGCGCCGCCCAGCCGCCGGCTGAGGGAAGCGGCCCGGCCCGCGGAGGCCCCTCCAGCCGCCCTGGAGACAGGTAGGAGTGTGGGGCCTTCGCCCGGGGCGCGTAATTCTGACTAATCTGGGCCTCGTGGTGGTTCGGCAACGCACGTTTAGGGTCGGATAAAAACCAGTGTTGGCCTGTCTGGTGGCCGGCGGAGGCTGCTGCCCAGGTGGTGACTGGAACAGGTTGGAGGGGCCCCAGGTGTGTTGCAGCCAACCCTGCTGAAGTGAGACAGAGGTCAGGTCCGCGGAGCGCTGCCTTTGTTATTCTTCCAAGCTGCGACCCTGAGCATTTCCCCAGACCCCTCTAGACCTTGGTTGCCGCGTCAGAAATCCGTGTGGGGTGGTGTGGGGAGTCGGGGCCCGTCTGGGCCTGCAGGGCACCAGCGCCGGGACGGGGACGCCTGCAGGAGCCCCGCCTTGTCCACAGCGTCGCCTTCTGAGGTTCCACTCACCTAGGGCCCATAAGCAGGAAATAGAAAATTCCAGAAATCACCAGTCAGTCCATCTCTGTGCCTCATTCCGGGCAGTGTGCAGAAATCTCGCGCCCACCTGCCCTGTCCCACCCAGGACAGGAATCATCCCTTTAGCCAGCATCTCCACGCTGCGTTACCTCCCTCTCATTCGTCACGTAATTGCTGGCTCGGTTATCAGACCGATGGTCACAGCGTCACAGTGCTTGTGGTCAAGTCACCCTGACAGTAGCCTAATGCTGTGCCACCAGGCTTTCGTCATTCACCAGGTCCCGCAGGCATGAGGCCGGCTCACAGCACACGTAGAGGGTGAGTCAAGCACAGTAACACAATGAGAGAGACAGAGGCCATGTGTACATGGCTTTTATTACCATACATTGTTGTATTAGTTGTTGGTCATCTCTTGTTGTACCTAATTTATAAATTAAACGTTATCCTAGATATGTAGGTAGGGGAACCAATCATAGTATTTTTAGGGATCCGTACTATTCACAGCTTCAGGCACTCACTAGGGATCTTGGACCATATCCCCCATCCTAAGGGGGTAACCTGAGGCTCGGGAAGACCAGGTGATGACAAAGTTCGTGATGAAGGAGCTGGGATCGGGGCTCAGTGCTTCTGACTCCTAGTTCAGCGCCCTTTCTGAGATGGTCATTCCGGCCTTCCGTTGTCATGGCCTGGTCATGTGGCCAGTTTGGGGAGCGGCTAAAAGTGGGTTTGGCCCTGCAACAGGCAGGGACACGGGGAGCGAGGACCCAGCCTAACAGTCGTTCACTCCTGTGGGGAGCGCCGGTTTCCAGAACCTCTCTCAGAGGTGGGGAGGAATAGGGGTTGGCTCCACTGTTGCCCAGCCAGCTCCCCTGACTTTGAAGGAGCCCAATTTCATGCCCACTGAGTAGAGTGACTTGTACCAAATTGCCATGCCATGAGATGACATCCAAGAGATTTAAATGTGTCCTTTCCAAAAAAGAGAGTTGACTGGAATTATTCTCGCCACTGGTGGTTCAGCGGCAGGTATCTGATGTCTCCATCACAGCTGCGCTTGGAAGGGGACCCTGGGGCCAGGCAGCAGGGATGGTGGCTTCGGCTGAGGAGTAGATGCCCGGGCAGGGCAGTACCTTGTCTTTTCCTTCAGTGCTCAGCCTCCCTTGGTTTCCCCGTGGAGTTTGGGGGGGGGGGGTGCTCTGCCACAATCGCCCTGAGACCTATGTCTCCTTCTGCCACTTGAAGCTCTTTGTCCACTCACTGCTCTTCGCCACCCACCCGTGAACCCTGGACCCAACTCATGATCAATGCTAAGGAAATCCATTCACCCATCCAGTCTTTGTAAAGCACTTTATAAAACATGCGCCAGGCGCTATTCCGTCACTAAAGATACGGCAGTGACAGAAGGAAACATTCATGCCTTCATGAAATTTACCTTTCATCCGGAGATAGGGCCAAATGGCAGACATGAGAAGGACATAAAATATGCGAGCAGAGTATTCGGTAATGAAAAGTGTGGGGAAGAAACACAGAGCAGGGGAGGCGCCTGGGGGAGCAGTGTGGAGGATAATTTGGTTAACGTGGGCACAGGAAGACACATTGAGAAAGACATTTAAGTACAGATCTGCAGGGCGTGCGGCCGCCAACCACGTCTGTAACTTTGGAGGAGAAGAGCACTTGAAACAGAGGGAACAGCCCGCGCAAAGGCCCCGAGGTGGGCATGTGAACGACCCGAGTTGCGTGGGCAAGGTGGCGAAAAGGCAGTGGATGCCGTTCAAGTGACAGGAGCCCGAGAGTGTAGGACTTTGTGAAGGCATTGGCTTTAACACAGAAAGATTAGGGAGCCATTTAGGGTGACTGAGAGGGCTCCCAGGACACAGGTCTATCGGTGCTAAAACCAGGGAAGTCCCAGGCAAATGAGGACAAGGTGGTCACCCTGGTGCCGTTGCTGTGCGATTAGAGCCAAGCTCCGGCATAATCTGACCTTAGATTGATGAGGATCATTCTGGTTGCCAGGTAGAAAATAAACTCCAGGGGACAAAGGCAGAATGGGAGGGATCCTTTTGAAGGCCACTGATCAAGGTGAGGGTGAAGGTGGTTTGGGGCAAAGCGGTGGCAGCAGAGGAGGTGAGAAGTGGGGAATCTAAGCTGATTCCAAAGGCAGCGCCAAGAGGTGAGCTGGGTAGAGAAATCAGTGCCTGTTCCCTGTGTGGATGACCTGGCAGGTGGCAGGTGTCTCCACCTGTCTCCTGGCTGGAGACCTGACTTGCAACCTGGTTATGTGCCCTGGCTGGGAATCGAACCAGCGACCTTTAGGTTTGCAGACCAGCACCTTAGCCACTGTGTCACCAGCCAGGGCCATCCTGCATGAACTTAAAGAATGTTCTTAAAGAGTGTTTTGGGGAGCCCAGCAGAGCCATTCTGGTCAGTGGAATGGGAAACATTTACATATTCTTTTCTGAAGGCACATGATTTCCTCACGATGCCAAATTAGTTCCTAAGCAGCCTCCAGGCTGACTTGCACAATAAATACAGAGATACGGGTGCTCATGGAGCCCGCTGTTTGTGCAGTGAGCCAGAACAGAGATGCTGCAGGGCTGTAAATCTCAGGACTTTCTCCTTGCTCTGATTCCCAAAGCCAGGAATTTCTTTCACACCTGCTTGCTCCTCTTCAAGCAGCCACTTGCTTCTGCATTTGGGAATTCCCTCCACCAACATTTGTGGAGCACTTATCATGTTCCAGGTATTGGCTGGACACCGGGGAACTGGGCACCTATCCTCATGGTGTTTACAGCCCAGTACAAGACAAGGCCCTTAAGTGTCAACCCCAGTACCTGCTGTATAAGAAAAGCAGTGATGACAATAATAACAATAGCTCATATTTCGTATTTGAAATCAACTTTGCATACAGTGAAATACTCGGATCAAAAACGTGCTGTTCGATCTCATTGTGGTTTTCATTGGCATTTCTTTCATGATTGGTGACCTTGAGCATCCTTTTGTATGTCTACGGGCCATCTGTCTGTCCTCCTTGGACAAGTATCTATTCAGGTCATTTGCTCATTTTTTAAATTGGGTATAGTTTGGAAATTAACCCCTTATCAGAAGTATCATTGACAAATATGTTCTTCCAATTGATGAGCTTCCTTTTCATTTTGTTGATGGTTTCTTTTGCAAAAGGTGGGGTGGAGGAATGGGAACAGAAAGAGATAAAGAGACTTAGCTTGGAATGGGGGGCACAGGAGGCAGTATGACGATGTTTTGTTGAGTTGTGTGCTGAAACCTGTATGGTTTTAAGGACCAACGTCACCGACGAATTCCATTAAAAATACATAGTGTGCCGTTCAATCCATTTTGACCAATGCCAATCGCAATAGAACAGTTAGCCATCCCCAGAAGTCCCCTCATAACCCTTTCTGGTCAAATCTCTCCCCCTCCCCCAAGCAACCACTGTCCGGATTTGTACCATTATAGGTTACTTTTGCCTATCTTAGAATTTCGTAGAAACGAAAGCACGCAAAATACACTTAGGTGCGTCTGTGCATAGACTTCTTTCACTCAACAGAGCACTTTTGAGATTCACCTATTACTGGATAACCCAGTAGTTCGTGCCTTTTTCTTTCCTGAGTAATATTTCATTGTTCCTCTGTACCACGATCTTTTTGTCTACTTTCCTGTAGGAGACTGGAAGCTATTTTCATCTGAGAACTGTTATACAAGAGCCGTCATTAACATTTGCATTCAGAGCTTTGTGTGGGCATTTATTTTCATTCCTCTGGGTTAAATACTACAAATGGATTGCTGGGTCATAGGGCAAATGTATATTTAATTCTTGCGAAATTGCCAACCTGTTTTCCAAAGCGATCGTGCCATTGTGCACTAGCAGGGCCTCAGCACCCACAAACGCTCACCCACATTTTCTGGGGTTGCTCTCTTAATTATAGCCATTCTGGTGGGTGTGCAGCAGTATTTCATTTTGATTCCCAATGGCATTCTCTAATGACTAATGATGGGGAGAAATTTTTCATGGGCTTTTTGGCCATTTGCATATATTCTTGAATGAAGTGTCTGTTTAAGTTATTTTTATTGAATTGCCTGACTTTATATTATCAAGTTGTATGAATTCTTTATATGCTCGCGATGCAAGTCCTTTGTCAGATATATGTTTCGCCACATTTTCTTCCAGCCCGTGGCTTGCCTATTTATTTTCTTACAGCTGTAGTTTGATGAGCAGGAGTTTTTATTTTTGGTGAAGCTCAGTTTATTATTTTTCCTTCTGTGATTCATGCTTTCCTAACCCCCTTCTGAGAAACCATTGCCTGCCCAGAAGGTTGTAAGATATTCTCCTATCTTCTTCTTCTAGCAGCCTCATTTTTGTTTCAGCTCTTACATTTATGACTGAATTCACTCATAATATACCAGGAAATGTGCCAAGTGCTTAACATGGAGTGTCTTATTGAATTCTCCTTAATTTTTTTGATGTAGGTACAAGCACTATCTCCATTTTCATTTATGTCTATTACTGTGTTTCACTTGTTTATTTCACAAACACTTGTGTAAAGCTCACTTTGGAGCTGAGTGGATCTGCCTCTTTATTTGCATTTGACTTGCACATTGAAGACTCTCAGTCCCACCCAAAGAGTATCTAGGGGACCCCGGGAAATGGCCACTATGGTCAGGAGGGATTTCACAGGAGAAGAGGGCTTGGGAGAACCTCCAAAGGTTGAGTAAGATGCAAATCTTCAAGTAAGAGGAGCAAAGACATAGAGAGAGAGGAAATCTCTGGGCCAAGGCTCGGGCTGGCATTCCTGTTTCTGGGACGGATGGTCCAAAGGCAACAAGAGTGGAAATCATGGTGATGACCCCAGTTGTTCATCTCTCCCCATTCCCTTGCTTTGTCCCATGGCCTCGGTGTTCATATCATGCAGACAAAGCACTTGCTTTTCCATGCAACGTTATTTTCTTAGGTGACAGAATGAAGCAGAAGCTACAGTATTCCAGTTCCAAGCCTGCGTCTCAGGAGTCTGGTAGAGTTGCCATTACGAAAACTACGTATAGGGATATTTACAGAACAGAAGTTTATTTCTCACAGTTCTAGAAGCTGGTCGGTAGGGCCATAGACACATAGTTACTGTGGATTTGTTTGTTGGAGTGTTATCCCCATGAAAAAAAGGAAACCTCGAAAGAATGGGTAGAAATATAGGGAGTGAGTAGCTGGTTTTCCCGAGGGAGGCTGCTGCTCAGTTCCCAGCTGTCCAATCAAGCCCTATAGGTCAGCAAGGTGATGCCCTGCTCCCGGCACCAGAAGAGCACATGTTGTCCTTGCAAATGCAACGAGTCTGGGGACCCAAGGAGCCTTTTTAAGAGCAGCAGAAATCAGAGCTCAAATGAAGGAAAGAGAGATGGTAATTTAATTCAAATGCAGGTGCTTCAAGTAGAGTGAACACAAGCCTCTGGTTGGTGAACAATGGAGTGGAAAAGGATGCACTTTCAATAACAGGCCACTCCAAAGTCACAGGTCTCATTTACCATTTATTTAAGCATCAGAGAGGGAAGTAGATTTATTCCTGATGAGATAATGGGTGTGAATGCACTTTGAAAACTTTAAAATGCTTGACAAATGCAGAGATGGCTAATTTGCAAGCATAATGTGCTCCTGGCAAAACGTAGTAAAGATTCCATAAATGCAGAGCTGCGACCACCCTTATCTAACACCAACTCCCCAGGGCCCCGCACCGGGAGATACGAATGTGTGCTTGTAGAATAAAGGAGTGACTGATTGAAGAAATGAGTAATCCCAGGGCTGGAATGCCAGAGCCTTGAGCTTGTGTTCTGACCCCACGTCCAGGGGATCCTGGGCAAGTCACACATGTCTTTTGGCTTGACATAGCCTCTGCCTCCTTAAGCTGTCCTGGGCTCAGTGGCTGGTATACAACAGGTGCAAAATAATGGCAAGACCTATTTTGCGTTGCAAAGCCCAAATCAAGATTAAATGCAGATGCTCCTCAATTTACGGTGGAGGTATGTTTTGATAAACCCCTCGTATGTTAAAAATATCATTAAGTCAAAAATGCACTTAATGGACCTAACCTACTGAACATCATAGCTTAGGCTAACCTACCTTAAACATCTTCAGAACACTTACCTTAACCCACAGTTGGGCAAAATCACCTAACACAAAGACAATTTTAGAATAAATGGTTGAACATCCCTGCAGTTTATTATGCATATCCCTTTCACACCACCATAAAGTCAAAACACCGTGCGCTGACAATCGTAAGTCGGGGATGGAGCTTCTAAATTTAAAGCACAGCTGTCCTTGCAAAGCGATTCTGAGTCAATGCTCAAATTGATTGCAGTTCTTATAAGAAATGGCCTCAGAAAAACAACTCTGTTTATCTCTGGTGGGAAATCAGATTATAAAGCAAATAAACAAGAGTGAACACCGCCCATCGGGCCGCGGCAGGGGAAATGGATGAGCCATCATGAAGCGCACAACCCCTAGATAAATACAGGTTGGCAGGGTGGGGACGCGAGCCGTTCATTTATCTGTGGCTGGAGCCAGGCTCAGAGATGCACCTCTGGAGCCACAATTATGCACCGGGCCTCCGGAGTCCAGGTGGAGCCCCGCGGTCCTGGGGCCGGGCTGCTTCCTTGAAGGTTTAGTAAGTGGAGTGTGGACCAGTGTGGACCAGAGTATGTTCGGGGCTCAGAGAGGTCGGGCCAGTCAGGAGAAGCCAGTCAAGGTTTCCCCCTCTTGCTATCACTTCTGCTGCAGGTATTGGGCGAATGTCGATGAGGAAGAGAATAACAAATCTACGGGAATGGAGGAGGGTTATTTAATGGGATGAAGAGGACGTTACAAAAAAAAAGTCTTTTTTTTTTTTAGGTAATTTATTGATTTGAGAGAGAAACATCGATGTGTTAGTCCACTTCCAAGGTCTGTCCCAAAAGAATCAAGCCACGGTCAACATAATTAAAATAATTTGCGCAGACGATACTTCAGGGACAGACCTCATATTTATACACTCATTGGTTGATTCTTGCATGTGCCCTGCTGGGGGCCAGATGTCCATGTCTTACTATGTCTGAATTTTCCAGACAGGGAACAGTAAGGATATAACAGGCAGAAGAACATCATGCCTCTGTCATTCTCCTGTTCTTAGCGGGTTTCTTGACCTTATATTCATTTCCTTGTCTGTGCAGTGAGGAGAATAATAATTCCTGCTTCCTTGAATGTTTGCATAAATTAAATGTTAGCACAGTCTTCAGTGCGTAGAAAATGCCCAGTGAGTATCAGAGCTTATTGTTTTGGCTCCTGGGTGGTGGTAAGGGGTCAGAGGCTCCACCGCAGGGCCTGAGGGTGGAGAAGGTTGGGTGGAAAAGTTGCCGGGAAGAGGTACAAACTGTGTCAAGGAGAGAGTGACTGAAAGTAAACCTGGGTAGCTATGAAGTTCAAGGGCAGGTATAGTTCCGAGACAGGGGGAGACGGGTAGAAGACATCAGGGAACAGGATGCTGCAGGCCTGTGTGATTAAGGGACCTGGACACAGACCAGGCAGAGGGGCCGCTGTTTACGGAGCATCTGCCAGATCGCAGATGCAAGCCAGGCATTTCGTGTGTATGATCCTACCTAATTCTCACGGGCCAGCAAGATGTAGATCATCGTTCCTCCTCGGCAGTGAGAAGACAGGGGTCTGAGAGGGGAGATGCGTTGCCAAACTCACAGAGCTTAGCAGTGAAGAGATGAGCTTGGAATCCCGATCCAGCCCCGAGTGAGGGCCGTTTTCTTCCTAAAAAGAAAAAGGTTCGTTACAAAGTAAGCCCTACCTGGGGAAAAAAAATAAGTACCAAGAAAATAGGCAATGAAACATGTTGTCTTCCCACCCCTGTCCCCGGTTTTATTCCTGAGGGCTAAACGGCTCCCAGTGATTTATTTGTCAACCTTTCCGGAGGTATCGTTCAGGCACGGGCCAGCTTACATGTAAAACACATAAATTTTAAATGTATAAAACAATTTTTGAAAACACCAATGAGAGCATATTAAATAAATGCTTTTGCACTTTATTTTTGGACTTGAAAACACCTCTTGGAGATTTGCCTGCATCAACACATTCCGCTCACTGCCTGAGTCTACCTTAATTTGTCAACCAGCTCTCTTAGTGAACATTCAGGTTCTCTCCAGTTTGTTTTTTCTTCTACAATATTTTACTGCATATCCTTGATTATATCGCTGGGTATATGTTTGAGGTCATGTGTAGGATAAATTCATAAAGGTGAAGCCAAAAGATTGAGTGCAATTTTTGTGTGTGTTTTAGTGGGTCTTGGCCAAAATTGAAAACTGGTGTGGTTTTCCACGGTCCTAGAGTTCCCAGTTCTCTGTTGTTGGCTGTGCTGCAGGTTGGCTTGTTGGGGGTGAAAGGCACAGGTTTGGGAGCTAGAAATCCTTCTTACTTGGATGCCATTGCTTTGAGATGGTTTTGATAAGCTCACCATTCCTCTTCTCATATAATAAGGAGAGTCATCTGAACTTATCGAGTGGGTTATCATGGACAAAGGGGGCAATTCACCAGTTCATCGTGTTCGCCATTGTTTGCGATGCTGCTGTAACAGGAAAAGGGAACTGATTGATGTTTGTATTATGATCCCTCCCCCCACCGGCCCTGGAAAATGTTGTCATTGTCTGCTCAGCACACCCTCCCCTCCCTTCTCTGGCCCCCAAACATTTATTACGCAGAAAGATGTTAGTTTGGGGATGACCAAGAGGTGAGGTCGGAGAGATGTGTTTAGCGGGAAAAGAAAGTGAACAGAAGAGAAAGGAAGGAGAAGAGGAAATGTTGGCAACTTGGGGTGGGGTTTTTGAGGAAGAGTTGAGAACTGTGGGCAGGTTAGGAAAGGAATCACTTTGGGGCAACTACCAACTGGTAGAGTAGGAGAAATTGGAGAAAGGTGTTAAAATATGCTTCTGTCATGTATGAATTGGGGCCTCTTTGAGAGAAAGAGGTAAACACTGGGGTTGCTTTTTATGCACCTGCGATTGCTCATGAAGGGATTTGAATGCCAGGCTAAGGGATTTGGTAGCATGGTAAAGATGTCAGAAGTCTTTGAGGGGGTTTGAATAGATTTTCCTTCTAAAAAAATCACTCTGGCTGTAGAGGGGCCATGATAAATAGAGAGGGGGACAAGGAGGGGTGGGGGAACAGTGGAGATGGAAGGTCATTGCAAAAGTCCAGGTGAGAGATGACAGTGGGTGAACTCAGACAGAGAAGAGTTGACACAAACAATCTAGAAACTAATTGGGGGTGAAGGTTGAGAAAAAGGGATAATCCCAGGATGCCTCTGAGGTTTCTAGTCCGAGTGACCATTTTGCTAGGTGAGTGACTATCAGCCCGAGCAGGGAGTCCCAAGACGATATATTAGGTACATTCTGCGGCCCCAGGAGACTGTTCTGCTGGGTCACCTACCCTTGGAGGCCCCCACCCAAGACCCTGTCTCAAGAAGCTCATTATTGCACCCAGATACTCACAACTGCGTTTTTGCCTCCTTATTCCATCACCCTGCTCTACAGGAGCAGGCTGGCCGCTCCTCGCCCACCAAGGCTCCGTAAAACCCTCTCCATTCCTGCCCCACGTGCTTGGGGCCCCTGCCAGGCAAACCTGCCCGGGCAGCAGAGCTCCCTCGCCAGGGACACTGGATCCCGTTACAGCGGTTCATTTGGGAAATATGTTGGAGAAGCAACAGAGAGCGAGCGCCCCTTGGTGAATTGCAGTCAGCCGTGTTGGGACTGGATCGCTCAAGCTTCAGATTTGGATACAACCGCCAAGAGGCCTAGAGAGGCGGAGCCGGGGGATGCAGCAGGCTCCTCAACAGCCGCTGCCCCACTAGCTCCTTCCGACTGGGCCGAGAACTCCAGGGAGACGGGGAGCCTTGTCTTGTTGCTCACGGAACTCCGAGAAAGAGCAGCTGTTCCTGGAGACAGTTGAGCAGCGCTTCGGCGTCCATGTCACCTGGACCGACCCTGGCTCTGCCACCTCCCATGGGACCTGAGTCCCGAGACTTGGTCCCCAAGCCTCATTTTTCTCTCTTCTGTAAAGTGCAAGGCAATGGTATTACCTACCTCCTCCTGCGGCCTGAGGATCCAATGATGTAAGAACAAGACATAATTGCATTTAAGCAACACCAGCTTTGTACATCAGCTCCATGCCGGACATCAGCTGATGAGGGTGGGTTGATCCCTGTCTTCTTAGAGCCTGCAGCCTAGCGGATTGTAAGCTGTTCACACCCATTAGGCACCCCGCTGCATGTCAGGCTCCACCCTGGGAGCTCTTGTTAATAATCTGTGAGCCTCAGTCAAGAGCTGAAAAGTGCGTGTTCTATGAAGCCCAAGGTCTCTTCTCTTTCCAACACCAAGTTCATTCAGGGAGGGGAGAGACGGGATGCTCTTCCCCGCCCCCCGCCCCCACTCTGCTCCAGCCCTTGGTTACGGAAGAGCACCGTGCAGTGTAGCCACCCTCCCTTGCTCCTCGGGGAGAGACTATCTTATTTTGTCACAAGGTTTTGTTGTTGTTATTGTTAGGAGTGGCTTTTTTCCTTTGGTAACCTCATTATATAGTCTGTGGGCCCATGGTGGGGAGAGCTGCCGTTCTGCTGGTCTGGGTTGGGGTTTTCGTATCCCAGGTCATCAAAGAGAGGCATGTCTCCTCTAATCCTAGGAGAGTGAGGTTGCTAAGGAGACAGACCATTGTCACATTAACTCAGTGAACTCTTGAGATGCTGATGATGCTGGAGAGGGGGAGGGGCTTTCTCTTTTGAGGAAGGAAAGCCTCTCCCTTTGGATTGCGGGAGAAAAGCAAATCCAACCACTTGGCAACAACTCTTTGTTTGTCAGGAGGCTGGGAAGGAGGCAGGAGAGAGGGAGAAACCCTGTCGTTATTTTTCAGCTGATCAGGAAACCTAACCTCCCACTGGTTCCCCCCCGGAAACCCCGTGCCTTATACATTAAAGCAGATCATCATTTTTTTCTTAAAAAAACAGGAGAAAATAAAGGAAAGCTAAATCAGGAGAGCCAAGGTAGGAGGGAGTACCCTCCTTTTTGCAGCTGGGCTGGAGGCCAGGCTGCAGGAAAATGCAGACAGGATTCCGTAGCCCTGGAGGATCTCAGTCTGTGCCTGCCATCAGCTCATCCCGCCTGCTCCGGGAAAGTAAAGTGAGAGCGTTCAGCTCTTTCCCAATTGATAACAGAATGGGATTAATAAAAAGCGCCTACGCACGTGTTTCTGGCAATGGAATATTTATCAGAGGAGAAAAAAAGATGGGTTGGCCAGGTGAGTGTGAACAGCGTTCCCAGTGGCTGAGTTTTCGGTTCGGTGTATCCAGGCCCGGAAAACCTCCACCCAGCATTGGTCGAAGTTCTGTTCTCGGTCCCCATGAAGCTAAAAAATAGAACCCACAAAAAAGCTGTGGTTCATGGACTCATAAATCCAGGGGTTGTAGGTGTTGAATGGGGGGGTTGATGAAGGTATCACCCAACCATTTCAGTTTGCAGAAGAAAGGACTGGGAGCCTAAAAGGGTCAATTGCTCAAGGTCAGACAGGCCAGTACCAGAACCCAGGTGCCCTCACTTCCAGCCTCTGACCTCTCACACCAGGGCAGCTGTTGGTTTCTCTGATGGTTTCAAGCATCTTCGCTGAATTTATCTGGGGCAACAGCATCATGGAACCCCACCTCCATTTGAGCCACAGCAGTGCTGACCTGATCCATCAATTCCTGCTTCCGTTCTCTTCCATGTCTTTCACTCCTGCAGTACTCAGCACCTCCTCTACCATCACGTCAGCTCCCACTCAGTTCTCTCCTCCTGCAGCTCCTGTTGTGGCGATCCCTTCCGAGTGGCATGGGGATGGACGGGCGTGGGGTGGGATGGTGGCCAGCTCCCAGGGGGACTCTGATTGGGAGGCCTTGGATCGACAGCACACAGAGACCAGGCAAGAATGGCTTTTTCAAGCAGCGTAAATAGAGACCCGCTGGGCCTGAGCGCTCGCAGCTACATGATGAATGCACTCGCTTCTCCTAACAACATTTTAAGTTGATAATTGGCGCAACAGGGGATGCAAACTGCACGTTGAGTCACAGAATAGCAAAGAAAAGACTCAGAATGGTTTCACCTCCCACCAAGACAGCTGCCTGTGTGCCAAGCCCTGTAGAAACATGCCCCTGGCATTTAGAGGCGTGCAGGTGTTTGGGATAAGGAAGGGCTTCAAAGGACACCTGTCCCTAGGGACCCCAACCTTTTCCATGTCAGTGAACTCTTTGATGTGCGTCCCCCCATCTCATTTTTTAAAGGATGCAGCCAGCCAACTAAATAGCTCTAATCATCTGAAACAGGATGTTTTTCTACAGAATAACCATGGACTTATCAATACATCTCTTTTTTTTCTCTTGCTGCTTTTAAGAGTCTCTATCTTCAACCCTTGACATTTGACGGATGATGTGTCTTGCGGTGGTCCTCTTTGTGTACACCTTGTTTGGAACTCTCTGTGCTTCTTGGACTTGTATGTCTATTTCCTTCACCAAATTAAGGGACTTTTTTTTCCGTTATTTTTTCAAGTAAGTTTTCAATTTCTTGCTCTTTCTCTTCTTCTTCTGGCATCCCCATGATTGGAATGTTAGTACATTTGAAGTTGTCTTGAAGACTCCTTAGCTGATCCTTGTTTTTTTGTTTTGGTTTGGTTTGATTCTTGCTGTTCTGATTGACTTGTTTTTCTTCCTTGTGTTCCAAATCAAGGATTTGATTCTCAGTTCCATCACTGTTGGTTCCCTGTAAATATTTCTTTATTTCACTTAGCGATGCTGTTGAAGTACCCAGGGAGTTCCTTGAGCATCCTGATCACCTGTGTTTTGAACTCTGCATTTGATAGATTGCCTGTCTCCATTTTGTTTAGTTCTTTTTTTCTGGAGTTTTGATCTTTTCTTTCATTTGGGCCATATTTCTCTGTCTCATTTTGGCAGCCTCCCTGTGGTGGTTTCTATGTATTAGTAGAGCTGCTTTGACTCCCTATCTTGGTAGCATGGCCTATTGTAGAAAAGTGCGCCCTTAAGTAGGATGGGTAGAGCCTTAGGTAATTGTCAGGGCGGGGCAACTTGTGTGAGCCTCTGATATGGTGACACCAGCTCTGTGGCTCTTGTGAGGACTCAGTAAGCAGACAATGGCCACTGCCTGGCCTCTGAAGCTTTGTCCAGAAGGAAGGTGTCCCCAGCACTTGCCCTGATGCCAGACACTTCAGTTTCTCCCTCAATGCTGTTGGTGCCTTTCTAGCTGCTGCCCAGAGGGAGTGAATCTGAAAGCCCTAAGTCCATTGTGGACCCTTTAGGAGGAGATTCCTGAGAATCCCACTTTCTCTTCCACCAACCCAACCCCCACTGGTTTTTACAGCCAGAAGTTATAGGGACTTATCTTCCTGACATTGGAGCCCTGGGCTGGGTGGCCTGGTGTGGGGGTCCTGATTTTTATCCACCACCTCTGGGTATGGAACTGCCCATTCCATGTCTCCATATCTCTGAGACTTCACCCCTCCTACCCCTCTGAATGAATGAGACTTCTTTAATTCCTTGGTTTTAGACTTTCATACAACTTGATTTTCTGATGCTTCTGGGTGGTAGTTGTTTTGTAGTGTAGTTGCAATTTTTGCTGTGGTTGTGTGAAGAGGTGAGTTGTGTTTACCTACATTTCCAAAAAAAAATTTTTTTTAATATAACTTATTAATGGCTCCTGGGTCCCAGCCAAGGGATTTGCAAACGTTACCTTCCCGAATCCTTCCTAGGTTGTCATTTCACAGTTTAGGAAACTGAGGTACGGAGTTCTGTCACATGCCAGCTAAGGTTGGTCTGGCCACAAAGCCACTCTTAACTATTCCATGCTACATACAGACATTTTATTAGTCTTCATGAAATACTGACAGCCATTTGGGGAATGTCCTCAGTTTCTTCACAAGCTATTGTTGAACAGTTGGAGACTTCAAGTTTTGTATTTTTGTTTCGGTCTCACCCTTTCCCTTCATACTTAAAGCAATGGAGGTCCAGAGAAGATTAGAAACTCGATGAGCACCAGCTAATTAGTAGCAAAGCTAATTTTTAATCCTTGCTTTTCTTCCTCTGGTTTCTGAGCTCTTTGTGACCCACTCAGTGTCAGCAAGTAATGGTTGGACCCCTGCCACAGGGACATCAGATAAGAAGCATGTGCTCCCTCACTCTCACACTGCTCTCTGCTGCAGACATTGTTAATCAATCACGGAACTTTCCTGCTGAGCTTGGATGTGACTCCCGGCAAGTACTCCCAGCCAGCTGGATTTGGCAAATGAGATAAATCCTATTTACTACTTTCACCATCACAGCAGCTATTCATTTTGGACTGTGTGTGTGTGTGTGTGTGTGTGTCCGGGCCTTTAGAGGACACACACACACACACACACACACAGAGTCTAAAATGAATATCTGCTATCAAAAATTGTATCAGTCCAATGGAATTTCTTTCAAAGGACTAGGGAAGACCAGCTACCCTAGTCGCTCTGACTACCAGGTGACAGATAAGCAACATCATGAGTTGACATCCATACCTTGATCACAAGATCCAGATAAACCAGGAGGGGGGTGGGTTGGGGGTCATGGTGACGCCTGGATGTAAGAGGAAGAAGTTGGTAGCTGGAGGGCTGGTCGGTCTGAGGCGACAGTGACGTGAGAGTGACCTGGGAGTGCATGAAGCCAAGGAGAGAGACACAGTCTGGCCCGGAGGGGAGCCGAGACTGGCAGCTGAGAGAGAAGGCATATGAACTGGGTTGCAGGGACAAAGCTGAGATTCGAAGGCTGACAAATCAGGTAAAAATACGAGTTCTATCCACACTGAAGACCTCCAGATGAGACAGCGCTTCTCTTTGTCACTCCCCTGACCCCTTTTATGTGGAGGCCACATAAAAGGGAGGGTGATAGAATTGGGAGAGCAGGGTAGCATAATACGGGTCCTCACAATACCTCTGGGACCTGTCTGAAGTAGACTGGGTGTGGACATTTCCTGGCATCCAGGAGTTGTCAGTGCCGTGTGGTCAAAAAACTCTGCCGGGACCCATCCAAATAACAAGTCGATGCCACCGTTTTGTTGCTGTCCCTCCCTGGGGCTGTGGCTACTGGGCTGCTAGATGGATCTCACTGGTATTGACAAAGGGCGTCAAAAAGAACAAAGGGAGGAGGACCAAAGTGGGGTGAAGAGGATGGAGGTGGTGTGAGCACTGAATCTAAAACAGGGAAGAGGTGGTGCGGATGAATGCCAAAATGACTTTTTCTCTTTCTGTGTAAAATTCCAAGAAAGGAGGAATTTTCTAGAAAACTATAGATAAGGAACTTTCTAGAAAAGCTTGTCTTCCAGGGAGGGGTTCTATTTCGTGGAAGGGTTGAAATTTAGTACCGAGCCCCACCGCGCGAGAAGGGGCCTCGCCGCGGTCTGTGCCCCAGCCTGGGGGCGGGGCCGCATCCCCAGCAGCTGAGCAGGTGCCGACGGGGCCACTTTGGACCCATTCCAACTCCACAGCGTTGCCGCTGGCTGCCTACATCCGCCCTCAAACCCCAGCGGGGCATTTCAGAGAATTATTCTCACAATTCCAGAGACAGAATTCGCCTCCTCGAGTGAGTGCGAGAGCAGCAGCGCCTGACGGAGGGTTCTTGGTGAACAATCCCAAATCACCCCCCTGCTGCTCAAACTTCCCTGCGCCTGCCTGGCTCTCGGAGGAAAAAGGGGGAGTGTGGGGGCGGGGCCCAGTTGCAACATGTTGGTGCATCTTAAAGGCGCATGTGGTCGCTATGGAGTAGATGGTGGTGGCAGCCTAGGGAAGAATTTGCAAATCAGAAATCCTGGGAGAAACCCTTTCAAGCCTAAGAATGTGTTTTAATCTTTCTTTGCTCAGCCTTGCAACCTGCGTAGCCCAGGTTTCTGCTTCTGATGAGCAAAGCAGAGAATTCACCTCTTGGGTGTCAGGTGCAAAGGTGACAACTGTCTCTGATGCATGCCCAGGCTCAACCATCCTGGCGGGCCAAATCTGGCCTATAATTGTTCAGATAAATAGTTTTATTGGAACACAGCCTGTTTGTTTCTGTCTGGTCTGTGGTTGCTCAGTAGCAAGGTTGAGTGGTTGCAGCAGACACTGAATGGCCTGCAGAACGTAAAATATTTACTCTCTGGCTCGTTCCAGGAAGTCTGTTGATCCTGATCTAGGGCAATATCTGGGAAACCACATTCCTGCGGTGTTTTCAAAGCCAAATTGGGTGCAGGACTATTTTTCCTCTGAGTGTGGGTTATCTCATGTTTGATATGATGAGAGGTTGTCATTTTGGTCTGTCCATCTCTCATTCTTTCCCCACCTCACTTCTTCTACTGATAAGATATTTCTCTCCAGCCAGAAACCTTTTCCATCCAGTGTTAGGGGAGGAACTGACACCCTCCCACCATCTCCAGCCACAGGATTGAGGATGTGACCCAGTCCTGTCCACAGGGCTGAGCTGAGAATGAGCGTGAGATCCAAACTGGACCAATCAGAGTCCTTGCTAGGACTTTTCTGGCAACGGTTTCAGGGAAGACTTGTCTTTTCTTCCACTGGGATGTTAGTGGTCCAGGGGGTCAAATGGCTGCCGGGTGGACAAAACCTGTTGGAGTAGAAACTCAAGCCAAGGAGAGAAGGAGCCTGAGAGATGGAGCCCGAAGCTCTTTCCATGTCTCTGATTTCTGAGTCCCATGAGCTAATAACTCCTGCTGTCCTTTTTGCAGTTTTATTTTTGCTTAAGCTGGTTTGAGTTCAGTTCACTTTTGATCTCTCATATATGGCATATACCTGACTAACTGGTGGAGAAACACACAGACTCAATCTGGTTCAACATATGCTTCATGTCACTGTTAGCCAGGATCCTCCTGCTGTCCCTAAATCTTTGGAATGTTGTCCCCAAGGCCAGCCTCATGGCCGGTGTTCCAGCCTACCCACTTCAGGGACCCCAAAGAGAGAAGGCCATGGGGAAGTGACGGTTGACCAAGAAGCAGACAAATGGAGCCAGACAAGAGCACAGGGTAGTCTCCTCTGTCTATAATTTTCCTCTCTAATGCCGTCTTTCTAATAACAGCCTCGGCATCCTGGGGACTAGTCATAGGAAACCCGCTGGGCAGGCTCCGAGAGACATGGTCTTCCAGGCCCGTGCTTCCTCTTGGATTATGTCTTCATTCTGTGTTTGTTCTAAATGTCTCCATTCTCTGCTGTTACATCATTCCAACATCAAACATCATCCATCCCAGCCCTGGAATAATTTACTTGATGCAACTAGAAAACAACATATGTTGACTTGAATGATATTCAGATTTATAAATGAGAGACTCCAAGGCCTTCCAGCTGAGTGGTGATTTTAACTCGGAAATTACTCATGTGGAATGGCATCAGTGCCAAGAATACAGGTGTAAGCAAGTGGCAAAAAAGAGAAGAACCCGATGTGTGGAGAGAACAGTGAAAATACCACTTTCCAGTCAGTCACAAGGCCGCTCAATGTTGTGAAAGAGCCTTCACAAATACCCTTGTTGGTAACTCAAACCGTCCTCTGAACTGGCAAAAACGACTAGTCCCATTTTGCAGAGGAGATCATCGAGGTGGCCAAAAATAGGGTGTGACCTGACCAAGGTCACTTGGCAGGAGGGGAACAGCGGAGCTGGAATGACAGATACCTGGCTCTGGTCTGATTCTCTTTGCCTCCCGCCCCGCAAGGCTGCGTGGGCTAGCTCTCACCTGGGCTCACCTGTTTCCCATTTTTCCAGCCAGTACAGTACCAACCGTGAGACTGCCCTTAGTCTGCACCTCCAGCTCTCACGTTTACCCCCCAAAAAATAAACACCATTCACCCAAACGTGTGTTTTCCACCGTTAGCCTTTCCAGTTGCCACCTGTGAAAGTAGAACCATGAGAGGCCTGAGTTGGAAGCTAGTGTGATGGTAATGGAGGCTGTTTCCCTCCCAATCATTTATTTCTTGATTTGGTGGTTTGGGGCCCATTATGGCATCTTGACAAATCAAAAATACTTTTTTTTTGAAGGAGAGGAAAGTATTGCAAAGATTGCCCTTGGAAACATGGTGCACATAGTATATTTTGGCACTCTTAACAGGCCAACACAACTCCATTAAGATGCACTAACAGTCCCTGATGAGGACCGCACCCATCATTTAAACATTGATTATCATTTCCTTTCTCCCCAGTTCAATCATAAGTTCCAAAAAGGACTGTGCCTATCTTGCTCACCACTCAATATCTTTAGCAGTATTAGAGCACTGAGCACATAGTAGGTGCTTAAATAAGGAAATAATACAATGACTAAATGAATAAACCATTAAGATGATATAATTAAGTCAGCACAATATCAACTTAATTATTGGTTAATCCTAGGTAAACATTAGCCTCTGAATGTTATGACCAGTAATAAACTTTCTGCCCATTGGGTGTTCTTCACCACTATTCAGAAATGCAGTTATTGATCACCCGTTGTGTACCAGGGGTGTCGTAGATTAAAAGCCCCTTCACATTCATCTTAGACTGAATCAAGATGTAAACACACAGACACTCAAAGTATAAACAAACACATACAACCAACACACCCACATACATACACATATCCACATGTAAAATACTTTTTAAGTCTTAGTTTTTTAAAGATGTCAATACTACTCTGAGCAATCTATAGTTTTTATGAGTTCCTATCAAAATTCCAATGACATCTTTTGTAGAAATAGGAAAAAAAGTCCTAAAAGTTGTATAAATAGTAAGGGATGCTGATTTAAAAAAAAAAAAAAAAAAGTCTGAGCTCATGGACTCACACTCCCTGATCTTAAAACTTACTATAAAGCTATAGTAATCAAAACAATGTGGTACTGGTATGATGACAGACCTAAAAACCAATGGAATTAGAGAATTCAGAAATAAGCCCCACCCCCATACATGGTCGAGTGATTTTCACCAAGACCACTCAATGGGGGAAAGAAAAGTCTTTTCAACAAATAGTGCGGGGAAAGCTGGATGTCCACATGCCAAAGACTGAAGCTGGACCCTACCTAATGTCATATGTACAGATGAACTCAAAATGCATCAAAAAGCTAACTGTAAGACCTGAAACTATAAAACTCTTAGGAGAAAACATGGACAAAAGTTCTGTGACATAGGATTTGGCAATGATTTCTTGGATATGGCAGGAAACAGACAAATTAGACTTCATAAAAAATTTGAAGTTTTGTGCATCAAAAGACACCATCAAAGTAAAAAAGGAGCCCCACAAAATGGTAGAAAATATTTGCAAATCCTGTACTTTAAGGGAATCAATTTCTAGACTACAGGGCTGCCTCTAACCCAATCTTCCGCTGTGGCCTCCTTATTCCCCGTGCCCTCTGCCAATGTCTTGGTCTCTATCTCGGACCCTGATGTCCATTTCTCTAGTCTCTCCAGTGCCCTGCCAGGGGGTACTTCAGAGTCCCAAAGACCATACTTGCTAGAACTTGAGCTGACCCACCAATGGTGGGCTCTCTCCTGTCATCTTAAATTCCCTTTGGGCAGCAGCATATGGAATACGGCTTCACCTTGCTATAAGTTAGATGGAGACATGGCTCCTTCATACCTATTTGTGTTAAGTATACATGCATGTGGCTTTGTGTGAGCTGTTCATTTTTAGAATGGGGGTTCTCCACTGAAATACAGTCAACATTTTGGACTGAACAATTTTTGTATGTGTGGTGGTGGTGGGAGGGAGCAGGTTGGTGACAAGTGTCTCATGCAAGGCCGGGCATTTAGTAGTATCCATAGCCTCTATTGATGGGATGCCTGTAGCACGCCCATCTCAGTTGTGACAAAGACAAATGTCTCCATTGAAAAAATGTCTCCAGTTGAGACCCACTGCTTTAAAAATTCACGTGGTTTCCCTTGAATAAAGAACATATTGCTAGTTCCATATCTCACTTCAAGGGTGGTTGCCTATATCCAGGGACAATACTTATCTTACAAGGCTGCCGTAAGGATTAACTCTGATCGAGTGGGCACCTGTGGAATATGTCTGGCCAGTTTTCATTTCCATACATCTCCCTGGTGTTCCTTTGGAGCCCCATCTTCTCCCCCACCCTCAGGTCATAAAAATGGATGGAGCTGAGGCAGCTCCTGCTTTCCCACCTCCACCCAGGCATGTGGTCACATGACCCAGGCATGGCCAATCAGAGCACCTTGTCCTTTTGGCCACAGGGATTGATGTAAGGATGAGCAATGATTGAAGTCGGTCTAAGAAATGTCAGCCCTGGGACTTTGGCTGACAGAAAGGTTAAGAGTTCTTATAGAAAAGAACTACATTCTTGCGAATGATTCTGAATTCTTAGCCCTAGGACCAGTCAGGTGTCATGTGGCTGGATGATGGATGCTGGGTGGTCCGGTCACATCCGGATAATGGATGTAGGGTGGTCTGGATACTCCAGTCTTTAGGGGTAATCACAGGGTAATCTGCAGGCCTGATACATGTCCAGCCATTGACACAAGGCTGGAAAGTTAAAAAACTTGAAGTTCACAGACTAGTTAGAACAAGAATAGTCTTTGCTCATAATGTTAATAATTGCAGCAGCTGGTTAAAGGCACTTCATTTTATATGTTCCCTATAGTCCCCCTTTGCTGCATTTCATGCTGCCTGCTTCGCTCAGCGCGGGAGTGACCTGCTGGCCACAAAAAGCAGACATGCACCTTTATTTTCCAAGATGGCAGAACATACCCTTCAAGGTCCACGGGAAGAGATTGAAACCAAATAGGAAAACACCCTCCAGACCTGGAGGCGCTCTGCTGTCCTAACCTCCCCAGTGAGCTGGGTGGCCTGGGGCCCAGAGCTCCAGCAGTGTCGGGAGGCAGAGACAGACCAGCCGAGCTCCCCTTTCTTTGTTTGCAGGAAGACAGGAAGAGAGTCCTCTCCTTGCAGAGCCTCACTGCGGGCTTTGATGTCCTCTCTTCCCAGAGGTACCGCTTCAGACGAGAGAGGCAGCAGGGGCAGGAAGCTGAGAACAATGCAGTATTTCCTGGGCTGCTAATTATTCTCCTTCTGTGTAAATAATTAGCTGGAAGGGGAAGAAAAAACCCAGTTCCCCAGCTAAAGAGCTAGAAAAGCAAAAGGAAGATGAAAGGGGGTGTGTTCTCGGGAGCCATCCTCAGAGGGGAAACGGGCTCAGCAAACCCCTTCCTGCTTCCTGAGTTTGGAACACCTAGTCTGGGTCTTTCAAGGCGCTTGGCAGCGGTGTTGTCATTAAACCCTGGTTCTGGGAGCTGGCCTGTGGGTCATGGTACAGTGCGATCCAAGGCTCCTGCTGGGTGATGCTGGGAAGTAAATGGGAGCTGGTCCCCCATGGAAGGAGCAGGGGGCACCTGGGCCTGACTTTGAACCTGACTCCGCTGCTCACGATAAGCTGTGTTAGGGACAAGTTGCTTCTTCCCACTTAGAGCTGCGCCGAGGGTCACCTCTTCAGCCTTCACCCCAGAAGGCAGGAAAGACCGTGTCAGGGTGGCTCGTCAGGGCCAAGTAAAAGAGGCTGGGGGAGAAGCCAGAGAGCCAGAGAAGCAGGAAGGGGGCGGAGGAGGCAAACAAACACTGAACAGCAAAAGAAGTTTGGGGAGGCCTGATCTTTGTGTCCTGGGTGCAAAGGGACATTTGAGTCTCTCCCCAGAGGCGTGGGAAGGACAGGTGGCTGGTGTCCAGGCCTCCAGGCCCAGCAAGGCAGGTGAGTAGGGTTGGAGGAATCACTGCCGGCTATCTGCTCATCTCCTCCTGACAACAGGGTCCTTTGTGGGCAGGGCATTCAGAGGCATCCACAGAGAACATTTAGGAGGAAAAAAAAAAAAGAGAAACAGGACACCCTAATTGCCCGGGGCCTCCACAAGAGACTCTTTGCAACCAGGGATGTGTGTACCTGGCGGGCAGAGGAGAAAACCCTTGCACTCAGCTGTTGGGACACTCCCAAGTGATGCACCCGAGTAAGATGACACGTTATTGTCTGATCAGTGACCTGGGGAAGGTGGGTTCCTAAAGAACCTTCCGGAATCGCTAATTGACTCCGGAGATCCGGAGCCCCTGGCTTTCTGAGGGGCCAGGGCACTTCCTTCCCTTGCATGGGACCAAAAGACGGCCTCCACTGCATTACGGAGGCTGGGAGCCCCGGCTGCAGGGCGGAGCTGTTGTGTGCGTCTGACGAGACTCGGTGGTCCCCATCCACCAAGGGCAGAGAGACAAGGTGACAGTGGGCTGAGCAGCTGCCCACTGTAATTCTGACGAAGGTGCAGAATTAGCTCAGGCCTAGATGAGCCAGGCAGGGGATGTGGACCAGACTATTTCCTGTGTGGGGGTGAGCCAAGCAGATTGGTTGGGGGAATACAGTGGATCGCCCTAGCCCTAACCTTAACCTTCACCCCAATTCAGTTTGAATTTCAGATGAAGGCCAAATATTTTTTAGCCTACGTCCCATACCATATTGGAGACATACTAAAAATTCTTCATTGTTTGTCAGAAGTTCAAATGGACCAGGCCTCTTATATTTCCTTGGCCACTTGCTTACCACCCTCCTCATCTCTCCTTACCTTCCTGAACCTGATTTGCTCCTCTAATGTCGCTTGTCTGGTCCTGCTATTGTTTGGGTTTGGGACCCACTGGCCTGCCTCAGGGCGCACAGGGAGAGACCCTGGGTCACACGTAGCGAACCTTCCAGAGCAAGCGCCTACAGCCCCACAGTGGTGTGCTCAGTGCGCCCTCTGCTCAGGTCTTATTTTCCCACCTCTAAAGTAGAACCAGGCCCCACCCCACCCCACCATGGAGGGTGATAGAAAGGGAAAGAAGAGTGAGTAGGAAAGTTCCTCTGGTGACACCTCTTGTCCATAGCGGAGCTGACATTTGCCCCTGTGCCCCTTTGACATGGGGCCCCCAAGCCCAGAACCGTTGCAGTGTTTTGGGGCTGTGGCCTCCCCATCTCAAGCTATCACTCCAAGGTTCCTTGCTTCATGTGTGAAAGGGAATTAGCAATCTGCTAGGTGACTGTGACAAGGACACAAATGCCCTGTTTGAGGGACCAAGTAAAGACTCATGAAATGCTGCTGCTTACTCTTCCCCACCCCACACCCCTCACTGTCGGCGTGATCCTGCATGAGTCCTACTGTGCTGTCTCTCATCTGCAGAGAGAGGGGGTAATTTGGAGACTCCCAGAGTCCTCTTGGGACTGGCATCGCTTACAAAAGAACACGCTGCTCTCTGGAGCAGTCTTGTAGAATCCCACCAGCTCTGATACATAAAAACAAGGCAGGTCAAACCCACCCTCGGCTCACTTGAAAACAAGGCTGTGTGCATAATGCACAGAGAGTGACGTGAAAATATCTCCCAGCCTCTCCCAGCCCCGGATCCTGGAGAAAGGCAGGCCAGTGTGTTGAAAAGTTCTTTGTTTAGCTAAGACACAGGCAGGGGGAAAGGAGTGTCAGGCTTTTATAGGTGGGGTTGAACTCTACAGCCAGGGACATCGAGCTAAATTCTTATGAGCTCAGTGGATTATTTTTGTACAGCTTAGTGGACAACTGTAAAAAAATTTAAAAAAAGATGATGAAGCAGAAGGAAGCCTAGTCAGGACAATAGGGAGTGGTGGGGATTGTGGCAAACTACAGACCCTATGTGTAGCTTTGGAGAGGGAGCCAACCAGCTCCAGCCGTTTGCTGGCAGGTGGGACTGCAGGCACACTGCTGCCAAGTGGTCTCAAGAAGGAGGAGGAAGAAGAGATAGCCCCAAATTTTGAAGTAAACTATCTCAACTTTGAAGTGTTGGTTTGAGTTGTCTTAAAGACTTTTTTGAGTATAATAGAGCTCTTCACATGTCTGATCTGGTCCACAGTTACCTCCTTTCGTGTTCAGGGAGACAGAGCCCGTGTCAGAGCAGGCACCGAGTTCCAGATCCAGCGGGGGAGGGACAAGCCTTTGCCTGGAGTCACATGGCTTACCCACGGCAAATGCACCATCAACCCAATTCTCCCGAGTCTCATCAGGGACATGCTCGGTCCTGCAGAGGCCGCCCCAATACTCGCTGCAAGTTTCAAAGGGAGAAAGACACACTTACTTCCCCACCCTCCTCAGCTCCCACAGTGAACACTTTCTTTCCCGAAAGACAACAGGTTGCTTGACCAAGGGTCTCCTTGGTCAAGGGTCTCACAGTCACGGGGGACTTCCAAAGACAGGGATGGGCTCTGGGGAATGTGTTACCCAAATAAACTGACTCCTGGGGGACCTGGGGGTGGGATCCCAGAGAGCCCTCAGGCTCGGGTTTCCCCAAACAAAAGGTGGAGCACCCGTCTCTGCTTTCTACTGGGAAGTGCGTCTTTCAGGCAGCCACACTGTGGGCTGGGTCATCAACGCGGATGCCCATGGGGACCATCCGGGCTCTGCCCAAAGCTAGCATTCTTGTGCTGTCAGGTTCCATTTCTCCCTGGGAACGGCTGCAGGGGGTTCTGAAAGGGTGACCTCCTTTTAGCACAGAAGTGATCACAGTGTTTAGAACAGCAGGGTGGACTTAGAAATCCATCCTGGCCGGGTCTTTACATGCAGGAAAATGAAGACCAGGAACAACCGGCATGAGATCACACAGCAGGTGGGTGGCAGAGCCAGCTAAGATCTGCCCACCTTGCTGCCACCCCTGGAGACTTGCTGGCTATTTCCGGACATACTCTGGCTGATGAAGGAGTCATGCTACAATGGATTCGGAATAGCCACGCCAAAAGTGGCAGAATGCCCATTTCGCAATTGTAGGCGGCCTCATGAGACCTCCCTTGGCAGCTCATGGTAAAAGGATCGGAATACCTAAGATAAGCATGTTAGGTTAAGATAAGCAACTTTTCCAGGTGCTTTTTATTCATGGCCTCATTTACCATTCCCAGTGACCCAATGAGGAGTCATTCTTGTACAGATGGGCATGCTGAGGAGACAGAGGTCAAGAGATGTGCCCAAGGTCACACTGCTGAGATGTGGTGTAACCAGGACGTGACCCTGCGCTTAGCTGTTAGGATATCCTGCCTCTTGTTCCACAAATACCAAGTGAAGACCAGTCTGGGCAAGGCAGTGTGTTGGATGGGTTTTCAAAAGTCAAGGATGAGTGAGTTACAAATAGATCATTACTAAATTATTTGTGATCAGAGCTAAACATGGGAGCCAGCCTCTCACATGCTGATTTACTCTTTTCAAGTGCTTCCATCATTCTATCTTTGGTTGCACTCGGACTCACACCATCCAGGAAGCCAGTGCAGGTATCATCTGCCTTTGACAAATGCTGGAGCTCAGAGACAAGTCAGGCTCCTGGCGGCTAGGATTAGTCCAAAAGCTGAGGATTAGTAACAGCTGCAGTAGAGAGAAATCACTCCATGTATGCTGTTCATTGTGAGTCCTCAGTTCCAGAGAGAAAGATACCTGAGGAGAAATCTCTGGATTCAGTGGAGCTGTGAAGTCACCAACAGGCCTATGATCTTTAGACCTTGTCACCACTGGGGCTTCTTCTTGGCTCTCATGTCACAGCCTAGAAATTCCAACAAATGGAATTTTTGGAGTTATAACCCTCATGGACTAACAGCAAGTTTTCACTCTTGTTATTTTCACACACAGACCTGTTTTCTGAATAATGAAAGATACAGTACACCCTGCTGCCTTCATCTTCTATTTCTTGTGGAAACGAGTTTCGACCTTAATTAATTGCTCGGGAACTGGGCAAATGGCACCCACTGTGGTTGGAGCGAAGAATTAGCCCTGAAGATAAACAATAATAGTGCAGGGTTGAGAGGGGTGACTTATGGAATTATAAAATGAGTAAGGAAGCTTCGGTCTCCCCCGAAGAAGCTATTTAATTAATTGCACGATTGATGGTGCTTGTGCTAGAATAAACACGGGGCCGGTTGGGGAGTGGGGCACGTTCCTCCTCTACTGAGGCACTGGATTCTGTAAGAATTTTGATCACTGTCCAAAGTACTGACTGAGCTCTTGCAGAGTCCAAATAGTGGACCGCTTCTAAGAAGGGCCACTTTCTAGGTAAGGCATGGGACAATGTCTAGGTCTGGGAATGACTGTAAGAGGTCATGGCTGGAATCCCATAAGAAGACCTGGGTTGAGATTACAAGTCTAGTATTGATTCTGGTGACATTAATCTTAATCTCTCAGACCTCTAATCTGTCTGTGGAGGAAAATGTGCTACCTACTCCACAGAGATGCTAAAAAGATTCAGTATCATAGTCTGGGTTTGTGCCCTGAAAATTAAACTTTCAGTAAAGTTGAAGATAACGTACCAGGCATTGTTCTAACTACATGTATGCATTTATTTAATTGTCATCAAATGACTTTACATTATTAGATTTCATTATGCTCAGGAACCCACAACACAGAGTTTATTTTCCCCAGCTCATCAAGCTGATGCAACAGGAGCTAAACGCATGGTGTTACTGTGAAGGAAAGAAGAAGGTATAAGTATGGATCGTGAACTCCCTTGTGGAGCCCCAGCACTTCCCAGAATGGGTTCCCTGACTTTCCCTCCCTCACAAAAGAAACTTCAGGCCTGTCCCCCAAGACCAACCTCTGCACTGGACTCAGGAGATTGTTCCAAAATGCAGTTCCCTCACAGTCCCCTCATGCCTGGAAACCTCAGTGATGACCCCTCAGTTGCCCGTAGGACCATATCCAAACACCTTAGCTCTGCACCCAAGGCTCCTCACCATCGAGCTGCCCTGTGCCAGTGGCCCCTTTTCTCCCACTGTCTATATTCAGGCCACCTGCAACTTCTCCCTGCTCTCTGACTACGCCATGACTTTCCTACCTCAAGGTCTTGACCTGGGCTGTTCCTCCAACAGAAATGTGCTCCCTCATCTAACAGGATAACTCCTATCCAGTCTTCAAGGCCCATCTTAAGTGTTTCTTCCCCAGGAAGCTTTCCCTGATTTCCCTTTCCTTTTATGTATTTCTGGATGCTATTGCTAGGAAGACCTGTCTCTTCTCCCACAGCGACAAGGTCAGGAGTGCCGTACTTATCTCTCTATCCACAAAACCTAACTCCGGGTTTTGCCCTTTGCCTTGTGTGTCTGAAAGAATGAATGTGGCTTCTCCCAGAAGGAAGAGAAGGGAGACGTGAGAGCTATTTCCCACAGGGGAATAAAGGAGGGAAAGAACACCAAAGACCCAAATTGAAAAGTCTGTGCCCCGCAGTTGAAGCCTGGACACAGAACAACAGCGAGAGTTGGAGACAAGACAGTTCCAGGTTTGACACTTTGTGGTTGCCGGCTCCAACCCGGGAAAGCTTCTTCTTCTCAGAGCCTCAGCTCCCTCGTCCATGAAACCAAGAGGATCACATTCTACATGGTGGTGAGAGCTCTACAGAGCTTAATGAAGAACCGTAAACAACCCAGGTCGGCAGCAACGGAAGAATGGATATCATGGAATACTACGCAGCTGCCAAAATGAATAAGCAACAGCTACACGCATTAATGTTGATGAATCTCCGAAAGTTCATATGGAGCCAAAGAAATAAATCCCAAAAGGATTCATAGCGTATGAGACCAGGTATATAAAGCTCAAAACCAAGCAACACTACATACTCTCTTGAGAGACAGAATCGCAACGCCATTCCGAAGCCTGGAACCAAAAGAGGTTCCAAAGGAGGCGTCACCTCCTCCTAGCTGAGTCACCCAAATGAGTTGCTCAGCCCCTCCGTGCCTCAGTTTCTCCACCTGCAGAGTGTTGGAGACAGCAGCAGTCCCTCCCTGCAAGGACTATAGCGAGGATTAAAAATATTAATATGTATAAAGTGCTTGGAAGAGTGCCTGGCGCAGACCAGACACTATGTAAATATTAGCTCCCATTATTACTTTTGTCTTCGCTGCTGTTATTACCACAGCCATTATTATCATTATTTATGAACCTTTACCTGACGGCAAAACTATAAAGAAAAGCAAAGAGATGATTAAAATAAAAATCCAGAGTGGTCGTTTCTTTGAGGAGCTCCTAAATTATTCGTAATGTGCTGTTTTATGAGCCAAGTGGTGAGCACGCCGAGAGTCATGCTATGGTTATTCTTTAACTGTCCATATAGATTTTCCACCATGTTGTATGGGGGATGTGTTCAGCAATACAATCTTTTAAAGATTAAATGGAATTAATTCTAGAAGAGGATCCGCACCTTCGTCCTCCCGCTCCCCGAGGAAGGCTAGCCCCTTCTACAGATCTCTGGATGATGGATACGCCTGCCCCAAGGAGGCCTCAACCTTTCGAACAGGAGCTGATCTGTTCCGCAGCTGTCCCCATTCATCATCCCTCATGCGGTGTGTTTTACATTCATCCGTAGACGGAGATAAAAGGGTGGCATGTTGCCCTCCTTAAGACTGCTGGCAGGATGAGCATGAAGAGGAAGGCTTTTACATTTTACCCTAGGCTTCTCGGCAGTTGCCTTGCTCAGAACTGAAGGAGCCTGGCTTGCTTCTCAAGTGCTTCTTGAGAGCAAAAATGCCCAAGGAAGAACAGGAGATTCTAATCCCTAGAAACGCAACATCTCCGGGTTACGGTTCTCGCCGCCCATGCCCTTACGTTTCACTGGAGCGGTCCGATTTTCCAGAGATTTGCCCAGCATGCTTTGTGGCAAGCACAGGTCACGAGAGGCTGTAGACAAGAAATCCTGTGACAAGTCTGGCACCTTAGCATCCACATGAGGCAGGAAACCATTGGAGAATGTTGAGTGGAGAAGGGACATGATTTGATTTCATTCGAAGAGGCTCCTTCTGGCTGCTGTGCAGAGAATGGGTTGCGGGGACAGGGCGGGAGGCAAGGAGGTCCTTGAGGAGGGAACTACAATAATTCAGAGGAGGTGTCGTGGTGACTTGGGCCAGAACAATAACTGCAGACTCTAGGTTATTTGTAAGGTTGGATTTCTGGACAGATGATATGTGGAAGGAGGAGAAAAGGAAGCAATGAAAGCAATTGGTGTTGTCATGTGTGAGGAGTGGAAGGCACAGCTGCGGGGAGGGCACATACCTGGGGTTGGGTGCCTGTTGACATCCAGGGGGAGATGCTGAGCAGAACTGCCTGGGCTTGGAGAGCCTGGGCTGGCGACACACGCTTTACGCAGGAGTTGGAGCACAGCTTGCGTATGAAGCTCAGAGACTGGGTGAAACCCTGTGGAGCGGAACGTGGGGAGGGGAGCGTCCCAAGGCTTGAGATGCCCCAGTGTGGAGAGGGCAGGCGATGAGGCAGAACCAGGCAAAAACCAGGAAGGAGAAGCCAGACAGGGAAGAGGAAACCCAGGAGTTAACTCAGCTGGGAGGTGGGGACAGTGAGCCCAGTGGCCACCAGTACTGATGAGAGTTCAATCTTTGGGAAGAGCTCCTAATTATGTGATTCAACAAATAGATAAAGGATTTTTTTAGCACAAATAGCTTTTTCTGTAATAGCTGTTCCTTTTCTTGGGGGTCCCTGAGCACACAGCCAGAGGACAGAGGAAAAGGCCTCGGTGACCCAACCAATGTGGAACCCTGTGTGCTCAGAAGGCTTAGCCACCAGGGCTAAGGAGCTGGGGTGAGGGCAGGTGGCTGCTCCCGGAGCCGACTCCAGTCTGTTGTGGATGGTTCCCCATGTACAACAGCCCTGGGCAAGGGTTTTAAAGCTCAGCGGGAGAGTGTGGGGATTGATTAGTGATGTCTGCCCTGGAGCTGGACACGGAGAGCAGTGGTACGCATGCCATGTATTAGCCACTTGCGATTCAGGATGTCTTTGTGATCTGTTCAATGTGATCTCCATGAGATCATGGCTCTGTGGCAATAGGACAGTGAGTCAGGTCAGTAGAGCATTTTTAGAAGGTAAATCCTTAATCTACCTCCACATCCTATCTCCACCGTTCCACTACCCACGTGATCTTCAGCAAATGACTCCCTCTCTTGGAGCTTTTATTTTTTTTCTGTATAATGGGAGGAATAATCACTACCTCACTGGTGGCTTTGAGGATAAAATGACCATGAGAGCCCTTTGTGTGCTGTGAACGTCTATACAGGCACAAGTCATTGTTAAAATGCTTACAAAGATTGTTGTTGAAGTTCTGGGTATACTTTCAGCTATGTGCCAGGTACCCTGCTTGGTGCCTTTCTGTACATTATTTATTTACCAAGATAGATACCATTGTTTCCATTTTACAGAGGGGAAAACTGAGTTTCCAAACGGGGCTGACTCACTCATTGTTACATAAGCAGTGGGGGTAGATCCAGGATATGAAGCAGACTGGAGAGGTCCCAGAGCCATTGCCTTTCATCTCCACGCTGTCCATTTTGCACCATCCAGCCTAGGGACCAAGTTTCCTGGACCACGGTTCCTTTGAAGACCCACCATGTGTCCAAGGAACCCCACCTGGAACTCAGTCTTCACATTTGGGAAAGAGACCCCTGGCTCTTGGACTGTGTTCCTTAGAGTCCTAGATTTGTTTACTCCAAGGGTGAGGGGAGCTAAGCTGGGGAGCAGGGGGCACCTGGGTCCCTACCGCCTACCTGAGCATCTCTCGTTGGCACTATTTTTCACGTCAGGATTTCAGGCATGATTTAATTGGAAAAGGAATCCTGCTGCTTAAGGGACCTTTGGAAACCATCTCCTTAGATGACTGTGGCTATCATTTATTCAGCATCTATTATATTTTATATCAAGCCTTTCACATATGCTATTCCCAACCATCAGGAACAAAACTACAGGGTAGAGAACATTATCTACAGTTTTAGAAAGAGCCAGCAGAAGTCCAGAGAGGTTCAGTCTTTGGCTCAAGGTCACCTTGACGATGGTGCCAAAGCAGGGACTCTAATTAAGATGGGCCTGATTTTGAAGCCAGTGATTAAACCTTCAGTCTGCAACATTATATCTCTCCTTGGAAGCGGTGTGTAATTAGGATTATTTCATCATTATTGTGAGAAAAGACACTCCTGGGGAGTAACTGTCCAAACGGTGGCAGTGAGGTCAGCCAAGGGATATTTGGATTCCGTATCAGTGAATCTCTGTAGCTGACAGTGGTGCTAACCTATTTTAATATGCATCTCCCTTGTTCTCTGAGAACGATCCAAATGGAGCGAGCATCGGTCATGGGGCAGAACCGAGAACAAGACTTCACCGCGTGCCTAGAAAACTTGTCTCATCTTTCAGGGGCTTCCCTGGCAAACGTAATTTGAAACTCTTTCTCCTTAACGCACTGCCTCCTGTCAGAAACAAGGATTCTCATGCATATTTCATCCTGCTTCTTGTTAGTTAAACACTATTATATATTTATCTTTTCAGCTGCTGTACAGGGTAGGTATGCAAGCATTCATTCAATAAACATGCGTTATGCCCCTGTCTTGTGCCAGCCCTGGGATGGGCACTGGGACGTGCAAAGATGATGAAGCCACAGTCCCTCTCCTTAAGGGGGTTGCAGCCCAATTCAGGGAGAGGGACAGATATGTAAATTAGTAAGTGTAATGATGGGGGGGGGACAGTGCTATGATAGAAGCATATTCATTGGTGGGGAGCGTCTAACATGTGGACTCTCAGTCAAATCCAGCCCCTCAGCATTTTTTGAGGCTGTCCTGAGTATTAAACTTGTGGCCCATTCTCATCATAATTATCTACAGAAAAGTCTAGATTTTGAGCTCCCCATGAAAAATCAGGGCAACGCTAGCCCTGGATTTCCATAAAATAACCATCAGCTGGAGCTGAGTAGGGGCTACCGTACCAAGAGCTCAGTTGTCCACTTTGCCTCAGTCCCTGGCCTCACACCTGGCCTGCTAGGATCATTTATGCTGCCTCCCTGGCTTCCGGATGGTTTCAGTGTGTGAGTCTTTTCATTAGGAAGGTAAGACAGCAAGCTCTGGCTTTGGCTTGCTGCTTTCCAGATTCCCCCTGGGCTACGGAGCCTGGTTTCTAACTCCAGCTCTTGGTAACCTGGCAGATCACTTCTCTCTAGACCTCAGTTGCCTCGTGCTTTATAATTTTTGAGTTCTGGTACAGGTAGGCTTTCCAAAACCACTGAGGGAGGGAAGGGAAGGAAAAGGAAGCAGGGGTGGAAAGGCAGAAGAAAGGAAAGAAGAAAAGGGGGTCAGAGGAACAATTGTATCACTTTCTCAGGTGTTTTTTTTTGTGTGTGAGAAGTAGGACATTATGAACATGCTTGTAAGATTTAAAGGAGTATGTGTGTGCGTAGTTGTTTTTGCATTTGCGACAAGCATGCTGTGGAACCCTAAAACCATATATTATCAAAGAAGTTTTGGAAATGTAGTTAAATTCAATTTTGTTTTATTGCGGGACTTGTCAGAATCTTGATTATGCCTTAAAATTCAGTATGTGTTCTCACTATGGGATTGCATGTGGGTCCCTCGCCCCTGGTTGGCCAAGGAACTCTTCGTACACAGAATGTCATGAAGAATAAGTGTTCTCTGATAATTACTTGGAGAAATGCTGAGTTGATTTCATGCCTGAGACTGCTCAGGTCACTAGGGAAAGTGGCGTGCCCACTGTCACATAAAGAGAGAGTAACAGCATAATTGTTGACTCTGAATTTTAGTCCAATGCTCTTCGTTCAATGTGGTCTATCTTCAGTGATCCTTCCTTAACCACAACCATTTCCTCCCGCCTTTCAGGCTGATTGGGGGCCTCCCATAGGCTCCCAAGCTTCTGCCCTCCTCTGTGTTCCCTCCAACCCAGCACATAGCCTCTGGGTTGTCATCCCCTAGATGGTGGGTTCTGTGAGGCCAGGTTGCCTTTGTCTGATCACATGTCTTGTACATCACTAAATCCCCAGAGTCTAGCACAGTGCCTGATACGTAGATTCTCTCTCTCACTCTTTCTATGATATATACTAAATTCCCTTATATTACATATGCATATTAGATTCTTTAAACAGATAATAGGTGGAAGAAATAAAAAGATAGAATCATATATATATATATATATATATATACACACATGTATATATTTAAATAGCTAGATAGAGGACTAGAAAGGAATACATAGAATCTAATATATATCTAATATATATTCAGATAACTCGATAGATGGATAGGTAGATTTAAAAATTAAAAACCAAGAACCTCTCTCTGTAAGCGTGCTTCCACATAAAATTTGAGGATGGAAGATTTGTCTTGAAACACTCAAGTAAGTCAAGAAGTGAGGGAAAAGCAACATTTTTATGCCGTATTATCTGACAAACAGATTACCTGGGTATTTGCCAGACTTCCCTTTGGGGTCTGGGTTTTAGCAGAGACCTGAACAGACTTCGCCTTGCTGTGTTCCAAATAAATTACCTTCCATCAAGAATCACACTCTTGCAAGCACGATGGAATTTTTTTTTTTTCTTTTGCTTCACAAAGGGTTTCCTCAAAGTCTGCCTTTGATTTGCCTTCCCAAGGCTTCACAGCCTCCCTACTCCTCCAGAGCTGCTCCTTTGATAAAAGCGTTCAATCTCTCTGGTTTCCGTTTTGCTGGGCATGTCGGAAGCCTGTGGGAAGGCACGACCAGCTGGAAAATGAACAGCGTGTTTCAGCCCACGTGACCCGAATTCACAAGGCAGCTCCAGGCTCCTGACTCTGCTACAGGCTGGGGGGTGCGGGGGGTGGGGGTCAGCCCAGGACCCCAGATGGGAAAGGGCACTGGAGGGCATCAGCCCCAGAACCCTGCAGACTGGGGGGAGAAAGAGCAAAAACAACGAAGTCCCTATTGCGTACCAGGCCCTGTACTGCCTACTCCTCATGACATCCTTATAAGAAGGTTCAATTACAGTGTTATCCCCATTTTAGAAGTGGGAAAACAGAGGCTTACAGAAGTAAAGCAACCTGTTCCGTAACCACAGGGCCAGCTCTGTCCCATTCCACCAGGTCACAGGCCATCGAACTTCCCCTGGGCCGAGGAACAATTTCCTTTAGCAGCCAGTTAACGCTACTGTTGCCACTTTCCATGCCCAGGTGAATGGGCATGGCTGTTTTCCAAAGAAATGTTATTTATCAGGCCCGCCGGCCACAGTGTGCCGTCCTGCGCTGTACGCTACTTCCCGGGAGACTGGTTCATGTTGCCCGTCATTGTTGGGGGCTTACTGCACGCAAGGCCGGGTGGGCGACGTGGGCTACATTGTCTGGTTCCATCTTTGCGTCAGTTCTCAGAGGGCTGCTGTTCTCCCCGTGTCTGAGGTGGGAGAATGGCTCCTGGAAACCGCGGTGTCCTAGCCCAGACACCCTGAGTCAGAACCACGGGGAACTGTGAGAGCCCCACATTTCCCTCCCGCGTCGTGTGGGTTTTCACATTTTCCACCGCAGTAGAACAACATAAGCAGGCGTAGGTGGGTAAAGGTCGCGGAATTCAAATGAGGTGTGCAGCGCGTCCTTTCCTCCTGCAGAAAGCAGAAGGAAAGACAGCAAGACAGCATTGCTTTGCATTTATTACCAGGTTAGTTCCTGCGCTGGGGGAGAGCCTTGAACCAGGGGAGGGGCGGGTGGCAGCGAACTGCTGAGCTGTTCCCCTAGGACAGACGGAGCCAGAGGCGTCTCTCTTGCCTCAAAACAAGCAGGAAGTGGTGGGCATTGCCACTTGCTGTGAACAGTGAGGATGGCCCTTCTTCCTTAGGAAAAAACACACGCTGTGGAAACAAGCACTTGACATGACGTGAGCCAAGCAGTCCTGTGCTCCCAAATAGCTCCCCAGGTACTGTTACAGCGAGCGGACTTCTACCTGATGTTTCCCTTCTAAGAATGATGTAAGGGGCTCCATCAGTCACTAACACCATAGTGTGAATTAGGCGGACCCGGGAGCGGAAGCAGGGAGACCTGTTTACGTACACTAGACCCAGAGACTGTAACAAGTCACACAGATGGGATGCAGCCTCATCTCTTGGCCTTCGGAGCCCGCACACGCCCCATGTCCCCATGACACTTCCGAACCACCTGTCAAGCTGGGGCATTGACAGCCTTCACCTGCCAGGGCAGTTGTGAGGATTCATCCTGAGGGCCCTCCCAGACTAGGGCACCGGTACTGGGCACACCTGCAGGGTCAGACCTGCAGGGTCAGAGGGCCTCCCGGCTCCCAGCTGAGTGCAATGTAGCTATTGCATCGAGCAGGTTCTTGCTCATGGAGGAATTTCACACCCGGCTTCTGGCAAATTCGAAGCCATAAGGAAGGAGACGTCCAGAAGACTCCACTTCTTGCCGGTCCCCTTGATTTAGGACACAAGTATTGAGTTGCTGCCCTCAGGCCTGGCAGGAAAGATGGTGGTTCGGTGCAGCCGCCAGTTCCTCTGTGTGTTTCTGAGCAGCTAGGAAGCGATACTTAAGCCAAAAGCAAGCTGAGGAGGGTCCTAATGGACCATTTCCTCTCAGAATTCATTTGAGATGGAAAGAGAGGAAAGGCGCCCACGAAGGAACTGGCAGGTCTGTTCATAAGCTGTTGGCACAAGGAATTTCCAGGCAGCCAGCGAGGGGTGCCCTCAGAAGGTGGTAGAGATTAGGCCAGGAGGGTTGTGGGGGCGAAGAAAGTCACACGGTGCCTCCCACCGTGGTATATTATTCTAGGTGATCCGAGTGGCTTTGTTTTTCCTTTTCCAATTACCATTGTTATTCTATTATCATTACCATTCTTCCCCCCATTGAGTTTCACAGCCTGTTACAAGGAGTTTTCTTCTGCAATAGAATAAGACATGCTGAACATTTTCCTCCCACAGCCTGGAAACATGATGATTTTACTTTCTGCCCAGATTGACTCCGCCCATACCACAAAGTGGGCCTGGACACCCCCCCACACACACACACCCAACACACACACACACACCTACGCACGCACACACACAAAACCAAGGGTGTCTTACTTTTTTTTTTTAATTTAATTTTATTGTTGTATTACATTCATCCCCTTTTCCTCCCCTCTGTCCCCTTCCCCACCTACCCACTCCCCCCTCAAAGTCAGTCCCACTTGTTGTCCATGTCCACGGTTCTTCCATGCTAGTTCCTTGGGGTGTCTCAATTTTGTATACATTTTTTCAAGCTTTCAAAGCCTGTTGACAACCATGACCTCATTTAAGTCTCACACTACTGCAGGCAGATAGGAAGAGCAGGAGCGATTCTTCTCATTTTACAGGTGGGAAAACTGAGGCCCAGAGCGGTTGAGTAAGTTTGCCCAAGGTCACACTGCACATCCTGGCAGACCCCTCCTCCAGGCCTGTCCACTGCACCCCTCCCCGCAGGTGCGGAGGGGTGGGGGTCGGATCACTGCCCCAGCAGGGGCCCAGCCCACGGACACAGAAAGGATACCTAGGCAGGGTGTCCCAACCAGGCATCAGGGGTCACGGCCTCCATGAAGGTGGTGGTCCCCGGGTTCTCTTCCTTACAGGACTTAGATGGGAGGGGAAAAGGGCAGTGGGACAGACAGGGAGAGCTTGGGGACCTGCCATCGCGTCTGTCAGGACCGAAGCTAGGCCATTGGTTCACTAACGCCCCCTCGGTTCTACCCGTCTCCTCTCCCTCTGCCGCTGTCCCTGGGTCTGTGGATCTCTGTGTCTTTCTCCCTCTCTCTATTTCTTTGTTCACTCCTCCCTGCCCACACGCACGCACCCCTTATCTGACAGTTTTTCTCTTTTTCCCCAAGTGATATCAAGGAGGAACAGCCAGCGTTTCCTCCATGCGGGCGGAAGCCCATGATCTTCTGGAAGGTGCTGAATTTTCCGCTAGCTGGCTCCTGTTCGAGATAAGCGTCCTGTCTCTGTTCCCTCCATTTGATACCGTAATTGGGGCAGTTTCAGTTTCCCGATTTCTTAATTCAGCAGCACGATTTTAGAACTAGTTATTTCATGCTCCTTCCAAGGCCTCATTTCTCACGCTTCTCCCCACCCTTCATTCTTCCCACATCTGGTTCCTAGATCATCCCTCCCTTCTGTGCAAATCAAATCACTTTTTTAAACCCCTGTTCTTATAATCGATATCCTTTGGGGAGTGGGGTTTGAATGGTTGGAAATATCTGTGGATCCGTTTATAACAGCACTGCTGCTCCAATCACCATTCAGGGACAGAAAGAAGTGGAGAGGTAACAGGACTCTGTGGGGGAGGGTCTCAGTTTTATGGGGCTGGATTTGCCCACCACCTGGCATGACTCTGAGTAACAGAGCTTGGTGAAAAGGAAAGGTATTGTATTTGAGGGGTGTACAGATTTACATTAAAGGTGCAATTATGCCGTTAAATCCCACTCCCTTTAATAACTCCCCCCATGTGCAGTGCTGCCCGATTAGGCTAGCTTTAAAACGGACAAGCAAAAGATACCGTCCTTCAGAAACACAGCTGTTCACAGCTCCGCATTCCAGTTATAAACTCAAAGTTCGCGGCAGCCGCTGTCCTCAATCAGGGGGCATCTTGCGTGCGCTCCCCAACTCTGGTACCACAGGTCATTCCCATCTCTGCACTAGCTGCATGTCTCCCTTTCTCCCCTTTGCCCACCCCCCAAACCAGGTGAGTCTCAGATCCAGTGTCTGTGTACATGTGCACCCTGGGGAGCCTGGGAGATGGATGGTGGCCCCCTAATTTAAATCCCCTTTGATGCAATGTGCACAGTGACGAGTTCTGACCACGGACAGAATTTTGCCTAGCACTGTAAACCTTTTCATCACTATCCTCTGAGCAAGGCCCCTCCTAGTTTCTTGGTGTGAAAACCACCAAGGCTAGTCCACCTGGCCTCCCCTTCAGCCCCATCCTCAACTGCAGAGGGGGAATTCTGGCTTTCTACCACTCTGTAACAGAGACACGGTGATTACATAAACCCTGCGTTTCACCGTCTTTGTTCCTCGGGTTTCCTATCAAATATTAGCAACTTGCCTCAAGGTGAAAAAGAGGGGAAATGAGATCTCAGATGGAAACAGCAGAGGTCAGTCACCAGCGCTCTCTGGTTGCTAGCCCACCCCATCCCAACCAGAGCCACAGATGGGACTGAATGCTTAGGACTTGGGCAGAACTGAGCTCAAATCCTGGCTCTGCCACCCCCTGGCTGTGTGGCCTTAGACCCTAATTTCATTTCTCTGAGCCTTGGGTTTCTTTTCTTTTGCCTGTGGGAGATTGGGAAGATGTAGTAAGACAGCAGTGATATCTGTTGCTAGTGATAGTCTCAGGCGCTGACTAGTGATGCTTACTCATTATGCGCCTGGCGGCCAGATTTCCACTGCATCCTTGTGACAGCTCAATGGAGGCTGGTATGATAATTAGTGTCCTTTGTACAGCTGCAGGCACTGGGAGCCAGAGAGGCAGAGCAACTTGCCCAAGGTCACACAGCGAAGACACAGCATGCCAGAACTAATTCTGACACCTGTGTTTTTTAACCACACTTGAAAACGTCAGGACACCTTGCCTTATGCCTGATACACAACTCAGAAAATTTTATTCCCGCTCCTCTCCCCAAAGGACATTAGTAGGAAGAGGGATCAGCCTCAGTCTGTGGTGTAATGACTATGGGTGTGCCCTCTCCAGAGGGCTCCAGAATAAAGGCTGCTTTAATTGTAAAATGGTGCCGAAGTAGAGCGACAGCAAAGCAACTCCCAGCTCCGCGGAGCATGCGGACCTGAGCCAAGCACGGCATCCTGATACCAGGAAGATGAAAGGCTTGTAAGTGGTGCTGTAGCCAAGTGGGCTCAGTCTGGGGCCCTGGGGCACAGTCAACCCACAGTGGTTTTGGAGTTGCTGGTAGGGGCCATGTCAGATTTGCGCCCTAATGCCTGGCCCACTCAGGTTTGGTCATGGAAGCCTCCACTGGCCAGGACCAGGCCAGAAACCACCCCCGCAATCTGCTCCCAGGTCCCTGAGAGCAATGCCTTGTGCTTCCAGGCCTGTCACCTTGTCACTCCCTGGCTCTCCCTTGTTTCTCAGTCTTACTGGTTTCGGGATTGGGTAAAACTCTTCAAATGAACTGAAAACCCCCCAAATCACTTTCGTGTATATGGGCCATTGCAATAGAAAGGATCATATTAGAAATGAAAACTGAAACATTTTTAAAATTTTTATTGTTTTGTATTACATCCATCCCCTTTTTGCTCCCCTCTGCCCACCTCCCCACCCACCCATTCCCCCCAAAGTCAATCCCACCTGTTGTCCATGTCCATGGTTCCTTTATACTAGGTTCTTGTCTAAGCTGCTCCCCTTCCTTGCCTCTGCCCCCCTCCCCCCAACCCCCTTCCCCCTGACCACTGAAGGTCTATTCACTATATTCATATATTTGGTTCTGTTTTGCTTGTTGTTAGTTTTGTTCATTATTGTCCTGTAATGGGTGAGATCATATGGTATTTGTCCTTCACTGACTGGCTTATTTCACTAAACATAATACTCTCCAGTTCCATCCATGTTGTTGCAAAGGGTAGGAGTTCCTTCTTTCTTTCTGCTATATACAATTCCATTGTGTAAATGTACCAAAATTTTTTGATCCAGTCATCCACTGATGGGCACTTAGGCTGTTTCCAGCACTTGGCTATTGTAAATAGTGCTGCTATGAACATAGGTTGTTATGAATTGGTGTTTCAGGATTCTTTGGGTATAGTCCAAGTAGTGGAATCGCTGGATCAAAAGGCAGTTCCATTTTTAGTTTTTTAAGGAAACTCCATACTGTTTTCCACAGTGGCTACACCAGCCTGCGTTCCCACCAACAGTGTATGAAGGTTCCCTTTGCCCCACATCCTCTCCAACACTTGTTGTTTGTTGATTTGTTGATGATTGCCATTCTGACAGGTGTGAGGTGGTATCTTATTGTGGTTTTAATTTGCATCTCTCTGATGACTAGTGATGTTGAGCATTCTTTCATATGCCTCTGGGCCTTTTGTATATCTTCCTCAGTGAGTTGTCTGTTCAGGTCCTTTGCCCATTTTTTAATTGGGCTGTCTGTCTCCCTGGTGCTGGACTCACATTAGTTCTTTATGTATTTTGGAGATCAAACCCTTGTCTGAGGTATCATTGGCAATTATGTTTTCTCATGCAATTGGTTCCCTTTGAATTTTGCTGATATTTTCTTTAGCTGAACAGAAACTTTTCGATTTGATATAGTCCCATTTGTTGATTTGTTCTTTGATTTCCTTTGCCCTTGGTGAAGTATCAGTAAACATATTTCTACATAGGATATCCAAAAGTTTACTGCCTACATTTTTCTCCAGGACCTTTATGGTGGCACTGCTTATGTTTAAATCCTTTATCCATCTTGAGTTTATTCTGGTGTATGGTGTAAGTTGGTGGTCTAGTTTTATCTTTTTGCATGTTGCTGTCCAGTTCTCCCAACACCATTTGTTGAAGAGACTGTTTTTACTCCATTTGATGTTCCTTCCCCCTTTTGTCAAATATTAGTTGACCATAGAGTCCTGGAAAAATATGGAACGCTTCACAAATTTGCATGTCATCCTTGCGCAGGGACCATGCTAATCTTCTCTGTGTTGTTCCAGTTTTAGTATATGTGCTGCTGAAGCGAGCACTGAAACATTTTTTAAAACATTTATTAGTGTACAATGATAATAATAAACCCATCGTATTCTTATATATTATTTATATTGATAGTTAACATAAATATCATATTCTGGTAAAAAATTAGCTACATTTTTGCACAACCAAATAAAATAGAAGAGTGGCACTGATGATGATGGTGTTGATGGTGATGGATGATGGTGGTGACAATGGTGATGATGGTGATGATGGTGGTGATGATGGAGGTGATGATGATGGTGGTAACAATGATGATGGTGGGGATGGATGATGGATGACGGTGGTGACGATGATGATGGTGATGATGGTGGTGATGATGATGATGGTGATAATGGTGATGATTATGATGGTGGCGATAGATGTGTTCACATTCTAGACCCTATCCTACCAGCACATTATACTGTACAAAAGCTCTGTATGGTAACTATTGAGGACAGAGAGAGCTTGAGTACCTGACCCAAGGGCAGAGCCTAGATTCAAACCCAGGCAGTCGGCCTCCAGGTCCTGTGTTCTTGGCCATGACTTTGTATGTACAGTCCTCATTATAGATAAGCAAACTCAGGCAGAGAATCACGTCAGCCAAGGTGATAAACCTCTGGAGTTGCACTTGGCAACTACAAATCCTGTGTGGATGCTAAACAAGAAGGGCTGGGTTTACTCAGTGTTGTGTTTGTTAAATATTTGATCTGGGAGAATTAAATGGCATCTTCTCTCTAGAGAACCAAAGCTGACTGGCCTAGAAATAAAATTGATGAAAATAAGCCTCGTTGTAATTATACTCAAATGTGCACAGTTTACAAAACCCTCCTGTAGATGTGAGCTTATTTAGTCCTCTATTTAAATGATGCTCGCCCATCCGCCCACCACGTTCTGTTCCTGCGGTGGCATCATAGAACCAGGCTTGATCACTGCTGGTCTCAACTTTGGCTGCGGCCCCCAAACCTGTGACCTCTGTCATCACACCTGTTTGTGCCACTTGAATGCTGCCTCCAGAGATGTTCTTCAGTCACAATGACGATGGTAGTGGATGCTAATTAATAACTTGCTATGTAAGATGGGGTTACCTGTTCTCTTGGGCTCGTCATTGAGGGTTATTGGAGAGGAGGGTGACAAGGTGGCCAGGCTTCCCTTCCCACATGCGGCCCTGGATTTGGGGGGCTGCTGCCTTTGCTGGGGAGTTGGAAGAGGCCCAGTGTCTGCAGGAACTTTGTAGCAGGGCACAGACTGTATAGTCTATTTAAAGGGAATGTAAGTTGTAGAAATGAGCTTTTCCAGAAGTTGGCAGGTCCCTTGCTTTCGGGATGTGGATGTAACCCCACGGAGGGTGCTTGGAGGCCATCCATGGCCCACCTGGGAGCCTGCAGGGGGGTCAACAAGATGATTATGAAGATCACTCATACAGCCCCTGGGACAAAGTCAGGGCTTTATACAACTCACCTATTTGTAGTCGGAAGAACAGTACAGACCTATTCTTTATTTTCTGCTTTAGGCATCTCCCCATGGTCTCGTTGGGGTGAGAACTGGGGTCATCTCCCTAGCTGCGACATAAACAGTTGGCTGAGCCAAGGGGTCCTCCTGGGCATCTGAAATGCCCCGTGAGAAACGCACACATACGGGGGTGTGTACCTGCACAAGCACCCGAGTCTCATCCAGTAAATGCCCCACCTGCTGTGTACACACGTGCACACACACATGTGCACGCAGTCTCCCTTCTCCCCTCACGTTGCTCACGCACCATGCATGGTGCTTGCCCTTCCTCTTGCTTAGGCTCAGGTAGTGCTTCCTTCATCTTCCTCACAGCTGCATCATTGTAATAATAACAAGGATTAATTAGATTATCCACCTGAAACTGCATCTACATCGCTAAATGCAGTCTTCAGTCACCTACCCCCTCAGTGTAGCCATTATTGTCTCCACTTCACAGATGGGAACATTGAGGCCCAAGAAAAGGGCAAGAGACTTGGCCATGGTCAGATAGCCAGGAGGTAAATGGCCCTGAATCCTGAGCCCAGGCTGCCTCCAGTCCCAGTGGTTTCTCATAGTTTGTGCTGCCTGTTCCCTCATTGGCACTTCCTGCTTCCCCCATCCCAAGGGCACTAAGATGTCTTCAGGGTTGATGCCTGTGGAGGGTGCGGCTCTGGCCTTCCAAGTCAGATACCATGGTTCAACTCTTTCACCCACTCCTTACAGTGGGGAGGCCCTGGGTAAGATGTCATGTCACCTCTCTGAGCCTCATCTTTATTGTCAGTAAAATGGCATTAAAATGCCTTCATGCTGTAAATATCAAATAAAGCAAGCTGTGGAAGACCCAGAATGGCCGCCATTCAACAATATGGACCCGATCCAGGTTGGTTTTCCTGTCCTAATCGCCATTCAAAGCACCCCCTTCCAAAAGGGCTTTCAGTAGCAAAACTTCCTGCTTATGGGGACTGAGGGCTTGTCCCTTAGTGGGCATGGTTTAAAGTGCTTTACTTCAGTGCACTGAATCCTCGCAACACCAGCACCAGGTAGAGATGTCATTGTTATCTTTACAGATGAGAAAACAGGGGAGGCATGAATGGCCTCGGGCTAGGGTCACCAGGTCCCACAAACTGGGTGACTTACAGCAGCAAATATCTCATTTCTGGTGTCTAGGTATCCAAGGTCAAGGTATCAGCAGGGTTGGTTTCTTCTGAGGGCTGGGAGGGACAGTCCATTCTGTGCCTCTCCCTGAGCTGCTGGTAGGGTGCTCCTGAGTGTCCCCTGGCTGGTGGAAGCACTGCTCTGATCTCTCCCGTCATCTTCATTCAGCCTCTGGCCCGGCAAGTGCCGGGCAAGTGCTTCTCTTGATAAAGACACCAATCACGCTGAAGCAGAGCCCACCAGACTCCAGCATGACCTCATCTTAACTAACTACATCTGCAACGACCTTGTTTCTAAATAAGGTCACGTTCTGAGCTACTGAGGGTTAGGACTTCAATGTATGAAGTCCTACATTCATACATGACACAACTAATCAATAGTGGATCCAGGCCCCTGCTGGTGTGACTACGTTGTTTTGGGCATCATCCTGCATACGGAAGGGTCGCGGGTTCTGTTCCCAGTTGGGGCACATGCCCGGGCTGCGGGTTTGGTCCCTGTTGAAGCATGTACTGGAAGGAGCTGATCAATGTTTCTCTCTCACATCTGCGTTCTTCCGCCTCTCTTTCTCCCTCCCTTCCCTTCTCTCTGGAATCAATAAGAAAAAAAAGAAAATAGTTAAAAATGGAGCCAGGCTTTAAGTCCACTTAGGTTGCCTCCAGCATCCATGATCTTGATCGTGCCACCGATGATGGCCTGAGCGCCCCATAGGTAAATGGGGGAAGGGTTCTGGGGAAGCAGATGCCACATGCAAGCCCAGTTATGCTGCCTTGGAAGCTCTCGGGTTCCCCAAGGCCAGCTCCCTCCCCGTGGTGACTCAGAGGCAGCGGGGGGACAACGGGGGTGGAATCTCCAGCAGCACAGCCTGGGCGTGAGAACCTCCGTTTGTGAAAGTCATTACACACGTAATCTGCTCTCTCTGGCGGGCATGCTCCCCAGCGTGGGGAGTTCTCTGCCTTTCCTAATCGTCACTGACAGCGGCTCTGCCCCCAGCTCCCTCCTAACCTGCCTTCCTCAGCGATGATGGGGTTTGAGACAGTTTGTTTGAATGTCAGGATCTACCTCTCTGATAATTATATACACACACCCCATTTGCTGGGAACTCGCTGCGCAAATGAGAGGCTGGGTTGACAGCTCTGCCATCCCAGCCCTCTTGTCAGCGGCAGGCAGGGGTGCATTCTGAGGGCACCGGTGCCAGTCTCGTCACCACCATCACCACGTGGGAGCTCGCTCGGAGCAGGCTTTCTGTGGTGTCAGGTGATGGTCCCTGCAGGACTGACACCAGAAGTGTCACCCGATCATGCCGCATGCCCACACTGCCTCTCCCACGGCGCACGCAGGCAACCCTCGAACAGCACAGGCGTTAGGGGCGCTGACCGCCACAGGTCGCAATCCACGGGTAACGTTAGGCTCCCCAAACCCTTAATCACTAACAGCGACGGATGACCGGGAAGCCTTATCAATAACATAAACAGTCGATGAGCACATATGTTGTATGTATTATGCATGCATTCTTATAAAGTGAGCTAGAGAAGAGAAAATGGTATTCATTAAATCTTAAGGAAATAAAAATACATTTGCCATATGTATTTGCTGGGGGAAAAAATACAAAACCTGCGTGGGCCCTGGCTGGTTGCACAGTGAATAAGGCTTCAGCCTGTAAACCCAAAGGTTGTTGGTTCAATTCCCATCCAGGGCACATAACCAGGTTGCAAGCCAGGTCCCCAGCCAGGTCTATAGCTGGAGGCAGGTGAAAGGCAATCATACACTGATGTCTTTCTCCCTCTCTGCCTCTCTCCCATTTCTCTCTGAAAATAATAAGTAAATTTTTAAAAATCAATTAATTGATTTTAAAAAACCTGCATGGAAGGGAGCCTGAGCAGTTCAAACCCATGCTGTTCAAGGGTCAAGTGTATAGGCATGGGCTGGGGGGCCAGGCAATTCTGGTTCAAATCCTGGCTTTGTCACCTAGCAATGTGTCCTTATCATTAAAAAAAGATAACAATAGCTACAAGACCAGCCTCAAGGGATACTTCCTGAGCCAATGAGGATAAACAGAGGGGGCTGGGGTGTTAATCACGGGATTCAGCTGTAGGAGAGCAGGGTCAAGGTCACCTACAGCATTGGGGTTTCCTACAAGGACTCTGACATCTAGCAGAGCTGGAGATGCCTGACCCTGCCACTCCCTGGCTGTGTGACCTTGGGTAATCCACTTGCCCCCTCTGTTTCTTTGTTTTCCCTGCAAAATGGGAATGGTACTAATAGAGTCTCCCTCCCAGATTAAAGGAGATACACATGAACAGTACTTAGCATAGTTCCCCACGCATAGTCCTCTGTTATCAGTCCCCCACCCTCCTGGTGCACAGAGAATAGCAAACATGAAGGCCCTCGACTTTCTGGCCTCAGAAGTCAAGATGCAGTAGGGAGTCCCGAGCTCTGTGTCTGCGGATCTGTTTTAATTTCTTTGGTTCCGCCTGTACATCTTCCTCTGGGCACCTGCTTCTTTGGATGAAGATTTGAATGGTTCCCTCCCAGAGCCAATAATACATCTTACCTCTCTGCAGACAAAGTAAATATAATTAAAAAGTGATTATAATCAGGGACTACATTCATAAGCTGTGCGAGACCTAATTATCCAGCGAGGGCAAGTCTCTGGGCATCAGGTGCTTGCTAGATAGGGTTGACTGATGCCGTCGGCTGCGTGCTGGTGGGCAGGGGTGAGATGCCGGTGGCCGGCGGCGGCCCGGGCTGCGTGCTGGTGGGCAGGGGTGAGATGCCAGTGGCCGGCGGCGGCCCGGGCTGCGTGCGGAGCCTGGCCCAGGAGAGGCCACGTCCAGGCGTGGGCAGTGCTCTGGTCCTGAGTTGATTCACTGAGGAGCATTTGTGAGAATGATCCATGGGCTAGATCTTGCTCTCAAGCCTTACTTGGGGAGAGAGGCTCATCGGTGCAGGCAGAGTGATGCATTTGGAAAGGAGCATCAGCCTACAGATGCAACTCAACTCTATCTCCAGCCATCAGGGAAACGTGAATCAAATCCACAAGGAGATATTCCTACACTCCCACTGGAAAGACTGAGATAAAAAAAGTAATGACAACATCCTGGCTGGTGGCTCAGTGGATAGGCACTGGCCTGAAAACCCAAAGGTCACTGGTTCGATTCCCAGCCAGGGCCCATAACCAGGTTGCAAGCCAGGTCTCCAGCCAGGTCCGTAGCAGGTATACGGCAACCATACGTTGATGTTTCTCTCTCTTTCTTCCTTCCTCCTTGCCCTTCTCTCTAAAAATACTGAATAAAAGCTTTTTTTTTTTTTTTTTTTTTTTTTTTTTTTTTTTTTTTTTTTTTTT
>PVIW01008405.1:0-61624 GCA_004026585.1 Noctilio leporinus
CCCCCTCCCCCAACCCCTTTCCCCCTGACCACTGCAGGCCTATTCCTTGTATTCATACACTTGGTTCTGTTTTGCTTGTTGTTAGTTTTGCTCATTATTGTCCCGTAATGGGTGAGATCATATGATACCTGTCCTTCACTGACTGGCTTATTTCACTAAGCATAATACTCTCCAGTTCCATCCATGTTGTTGTAAAGGGTATAAGTTCCTTCTTTCTTTCTGCCATATAGAATTCCATTGTGTAAATGTACCAAAGTTTTTTGATCCAATCATCCACTGATGGGCACTTAGGCTGTTTCCAGCACCTGGCTATTGTAAATAGTGCTGCTATGAACATAGGTGTGCATAGGTTCTTATGAATTGGTGTCTCGGGATTCTTTGGGTATAGTCCAAGTAGTGGAATTGCTGGATCAAAAGGCATTTCCATTTTTAGTTTTTTAAGGAAACCCCATACTGTTTTCCACAGTGGCTGCACCAGCCTGCATTCCCACCAACAGTGTATGAGGGTTCCCTTTGCCCCACATCCTGTGCTAGTTTCTTGACTAAACTGCTCCCCTTCTTTACCTCCTCCTCCTCCCTCCTCCTTCCCCTCTGCGCACTAAAGATCTATTCATTGTATTCATGTATCTGGTTTAGTTGTGCTTATTTGTTTGTTTTGCTCATAATTGTCCTGTAATGCGTGAGATCTTATGGTATTTGTCTTTCACTGACTGGCTTCTTTCACTAAGCATAAAAATATGGAATGCTTCACAACTTTGCATGTCATCCTTGCTCAGGGGCCTGCTAATCTTCTCTGTATCATTCTAATTTTAGTATATGTGCTGCTGAAGCGAGCACTAATTTATTATTTTTAGAGAGAGGGGAAAGGAGAGAGGCAGAGAGGGAGAGAGACATCAATCAATATATAGTTGTCTTTCACCTGCCTCCATCTACAGACCTGGCTAGAGACCTGGCTGCAACCACATTATGTGCCCTGGCTGGGGAATCAAACCAGCAGCCTCTGGGTTTAGGCTGGCGCCTTATCCACTGTGCCACCAGCCAGGCCTCTGCTGTTATTTTTAAGTTTAAGCCCATTAAAGCCATCAGGAGTCCTTCTTAGGAGTCATCTTCTTCGTCAGAGTTCACATTTTGTATTCTATTTTAATATGCCTGTAAGTTGTTCATCTTCACAGCAGCACCTGAGGTCTTCAGGAGAAAATACAGAATCAATATCATTCAACTTACATCTTCAAGGATCAAACATGGTTCTTGGAACATGACTGGTGCTTAATTAATATTTGTCAGATAAATGCTTGTCAATTGTATAGAAATGCTATCACTTATTTTCTGTATTTCTCTGAGAATAAATTGGAATGAGGGGAGAAGTGTAGTGCATCTTTGTAGACTTGCCTCATTATATAGATTTACTTATATGAAACTACAGTTACTGCTTTTCCTCAATGGGGACATTCTTAGTTTAGTTAAGTTGACACGACTTTGTACACATGGAAATTCACTCTTTCATAAAGTACTTTTTTCACCTTTGCACACACGCAGGCACAAGACTTTCTTTTATGAAGAGCTTAAAATAAAGAACTTGCTCACCTACTGGCCTCTCCTCTCTGAATCCTTAGGTTAGTGACCTCAAATTACCTGTGGCAGGCAGGTGGATAAGAACCATTTTGGGAACTCCAAAGCTAGACCTTTCCTTTTTAACCTTGACATGCAGTGTAGGAATCTCCAGGAGAGGGTCTGGTTCTGTAGATGGTTCTGAAGCACTTTCAAGTTAGTAACTTCAGAGACTCTGCCTTGCTGCAAGGTGAGGTGCAGCTGTCACTTTGGCCACTAGGTGTCAGGCTTTTACTCGCCACATAAGTGTGGAGACACAGAAAACTGAGCCATACCCTCCCTCTTCCACCTCCCACTTCAAGGGAATTCAATTCAAGGTAGGCGTTTGACCCAATATACAGAGTAAGAAACTGAGGCCCACTGGGATCACACAGTAACTAGCAGAACCAAGATAACCAGAACATCTCATCCTTTCCATTTAACCATGTGTCTTAACCCTGCTGGTTCAGCCAATTAACTGTCTTGCATGTAAGGAGAAGTTTGGTAAATATTTAACACATTAACTAGCAAACGTAAAATAAACAAAATCCATAAGGTTAAGACCAGATCCAGGTGAAATCTCTAGGTTCTTTTCAAAGCAATTTTATTACAATCACTTAATTTTTTTTTATTTACTTTTTTCATAAAAGGCAAGAAGAAATTTTAAAAATGAGGTAAATGTGATGTCTTTTAAATTTCCTCGGTAGTCTTTGGAAATGAATAAGCAAGTCTAATAGTGGGCATGCCAAAAAGATCATTGTATGTAGGAAAAGCAGCATGGCTACCATAACATGCGAAGCCTAGAAAGAATAAGGCCTGTTTAGAGCTCTGGCTCCAGGACTGTGTGCCTCAGAGGCTTCCATCCTGAGGAGGCAGGTCAGAACCTCCTCAGAGCGTGGGATGTGCATCTCTCTCATGTGTGGAGGCAGTGTACATGGCGTGTGTGTGTGAGAGGAGAGGAATCTGGGAAAGACATTTAAGCCTTTCAGCCCTCATTTCAAAAATACCCCAATTTTATTTTGTTTTTTAGTTATTTATTTTTAATAAAGATTTTATTCATTATTTTCAGAGAGATGGGCAGGAAAGGAAGAAGAAAGGGAGAGAAGTATTAATGTATGGTTGCCTTTCACCTGCCTCCAGCTACAGACCTGGCTGGAGACCTGGCTTGCAACCTGGGTAATGTGCCCTGGCTGGGGAATTGGACCACCAACCTTTGGGTTCTCAGGCAGAGACAATTCACTGAGCCACACCAACCAGGGCCCAATTTTTTTTGACTTCATATGTTGTTAGTTCACAAAAGATTTAGTTTTAAAAAATTATTTTCATCACCGTTAAAAAGTGGAAACGGTTGACTTAGGGCTACTGCACAGACTGATAAACAATTGTAACATTTTGAACAGAATATTCATCTGCACTAGCAACATGTTAAATAGTGTTACTTGTCATTTATTTTTAAGATTTTTCAGTTAAGAAAAAAAATGTTTAAATTTCCCAAGAAAAAAAATAAGGCTTCAAAACAAGTACGCTCGAAGTTCAAAAACTGTTTAAGGAAGGTCCAGATAGAAGTATTCTCTTACCTATTAAAACAAAAATTTTTTAAAGGGCAATAGGACATATTGACACAGTGATGAGACAAAAAATGAAAAACTCATCTCTTAGCAATTCTGTCCAGGGATGTAACTGTGTGAAAAGTACAGATGAGGGTCTGTGAGATGCTCTGTATTAAGGGGAGGAAGGTGGGGGGTTTGTATGCTGCTTGCCAAACGCCCCCTAAAGCTTCTTCTCTCCCCTCTGACCCTATTTTAAGGACTGTTAGGAAGAAGGTGTCTTATAGGCTGGAATCAGCATGTTATGCTTGTATGATTAGGATCATGTTTCCATTTCTGAGATGCTTGGGAGCAAACAACTTAGAAAAACATCAGTGTCAAATATAAGACTGGAAATACTACAAGAGTTGGAACAAATTGGAACCACATTTCTATCACCAGGCCCAATAACCAAAGGAAACAAGCTTTCTCCTTTTGGGAAACTTGAATTCTCTCTAGAGTTTTGGGAAGGCCAAGGGAACAGTAAGGCCATTTGGCCTCCATGTGAGGCTATGACTAGAATTCCACCGAGTCTCTGACAGCTTTTTGCCACATATCTTCCTTTGAACTATGTCCCATTCCTTCCTTTTAGGGGCAGAAGGTGATGGCAGTATTTTCTGAAACTTTTGCAGGCACCATACCTGACCTGGTAAGTTTGCAGTAACCTCCTTGGCTCTTAGGGCAAAAGGAGACAGAATCAGGTCTCTTGTGTTTTAAGGAATGGAAGCCATTTACAAAACCTTTACAAAACCAAACAGTACTGCAGAGAGTGGTAATTATCTTCCGGCTTCTTTTCATTCTGAAAGGCCCCTGAGACCATTTGATATTATGTGTCAGCTGGGCAAATCAGAGGGAGAAGAGTCTCATCTTGGATGCAGGATCCCCCAGTACAACCTCCATATCTGCATACTTCTGGGACATTTAATAACTGTGTCAGCTCTCCCTCTAATTCCCATGTAGCACCCAATTCAGGTCAATCAATAGTCAGGAGGTAAATCAATCCCTTTCTCTCAGAGTGCCGAAGCTGTTCAGAATAACTGAAGACACTGTGCACCGCAGTTGTGCACACTGAAGCTTTGATTAATGAAAAACATTCTCAAATTTGTATTTCAGACTCCAATTTTAAAATTTGTCCTTTTTTTTCTTACTTCCCTTTTTCCTTTAGAAAAGGAAAATAAAAAATTTAAGTACAGTGGGGAGGGGGACAGAGGGGAGCAAAAAGGGGATGGATGTAATACAACAATAAAATTTAAAAAAAAATTTTAAGGACATGTAACTAAGATGAAGAGGAGAGACAAAGATTTAGATCTTTTGAAAGTGAAGTAAACATTTCAAGTGTTAAAGAAACAAATGACATTTCCAGTTAAAAATTCCCGAGTGCAAGGTCAACAAAGCAAATAATAACTTTACTTTTTGAACTCAGAAAAGTAATAGTTAATTGATTTAATGGATTTTCAACTCAACCAAATTGCCCCAACATGTCTTTATACTTAGGTTGGCTTTTGTGTATGAATTTTGATGTGAATGCAGAATCTCTTAAATTTCTATGTTCAAGCTGCTGTTCAGTTTTTCTTCCATAAGCATACTTTAAGCTGGACTACGGATTTTTATTTGTACTATCTCATTAACCTAAAGCAACTTCATTAACTTTTCAAAATAGCTTTATATTAGTGGGAATACAGAAGGTCACCAACTCGCAAAAGAGCAAAGGGTGCAGAATGTGCTAAAAACAATTTTTGCCTGGTCATAATCTTGGCTGCAGCTGCCCTGATTGGCCTTATATGTCAATAGAAGGTGGTTGTTACCTAAGTAGATGTGTTTCTGTTGTGAGGGATGAGGTTGTTTTATGCAAACCTCAGAAGACCTCTCCCACAGTTTTACACAGATTGTCCTGGCCCCCTGCCAGCAACGTTGTATTCTTGCCAAGAGATGGCGAGATCCCAGGAATCCCCAGGAAGCACAAAAGGAAACCTGAGAAAGTTGAGGCAAAACCTTAAGTAAGGTCTGGTTGACTGGGATGTGTGCTGGTGGTGTGGCTCATGCGATAAAAAAAAAAGGACAGCCGGTGCATATCTATACTTAATTCTAGATTTGAAGCGGACTTCATGGTAGACATCTTGTATGCACTTTCAGAAAAAGAAATCCCACAGCAGGGTTGAAAATGTTCCTAGTCATAACTGCAAGGGGACTGAAGAAGTGTTTTTAAGTTCTGCAGCACACTAATTGGAGTGTTCAAGAAGGAGAGGAGATTGATTCTGAAGGTATTCATTTCTACATCCCATTGTATACATCTGGATGTTTACCGCACTGTAGTTAAGCAAACCATATCTGGTTCTTATCACCACTTTATGTGTTTGGGGGCTTTCCTCTTGATATTTAAATCTTCATGCATTTTCATAGCATTCCAGAAAATGGAAAAGACAAAATCATCAGCTCCCTTCCTACCACCCACTTTGCTCATCTCCCCCAAACAGGCAGATAGAATCTTCAATTCACATCCTTAACCATCAGTAAGGGAATGAGGTGGGACAAGTACAGAACTGGAGTAAGGAGACATGGCATGATACCTTTACTGCCACCCAACAGCAGTGCAATGTTGAAAATAGTTAACAGCTTAGAGCCGCAGCTTTCTTGCCTGTAAAATAAGAGTAACCAGATGACTTCAAGCACAAACTCTGGCATCAGAGTTCAGAAGGCAGCAGGAAGCCTCAGTCAGGGACATGCCACACAGCACAGACTCTCCTTTTCTTCTCAGGCACTATGCACATTGTGACTTGTAATAAAGAACATTCAATGGGTAGCCATTTTTGTCCCTTCTCAAAGGGACAGAGAGAAAGAGAGAGAATAATACAAGGAAAAGGGTTTGTGATAATAAAAAAGATAAGAGAAAGTTATGGATGCCAAGTTGAAAAACTATCTTGCTTGTGTATCAAAAGAAACACTTGTAATGTATGGACAGGAGGTAAAGAGCTAAAAGAGGATAAATAATATTTTTAAAAAGACTCAATATTTACGTATAATCCAAATCAATCTACATAACCAAGAATTCCACAACCCAAAGTGCTTAGGAAATGAATTCTGAATGGCCAAGTTTATTAAGATACCTTTAAACCTCTTGAACTGTATAATTCATTTTGAATGAGAACCTTTCTAAAATGTATGTTTTTGTGTTTCATAAGACAGAGTAGACTAAGTGGAACATACAATTTCAATATAATGCATCCTTGGGGATATGAATATATATGAGTATCGGTTCTTATTCATTTCGCTTCCCATTTGTCCTCTGTGCTCATTCTGTAGCTATAGCCTCAGAGTAGGCAGGTCCTAGCAGATTGTGTGCTGGAGGAGTTGTGGACACAATTGTGTGCGTGTGTGTGTGTGTTGTTGTTGTTATTGCTTTGTAAAGTCTCTGGTATCAATTTACATCATACTCATTTGTCCCTTTTTCATAAAGGTGTTCTGAGGCTATGACAACTAAATGAATTCTTGGGAAGTTTAGCAGAGGGCCCCTTGGAACATTAATGGCCTAATTAAGATGGTTTTTCTAATTATTGCTATTAGGCCCTTTTACTTGTAAGCTCTTTTCAGTAGAGTTTTATATTCTGGGCCACAGGCTCTTTGTCAGCATGGGTCATCCCTTTTGTCTCAATGTCACTCCTAGTATTTCTTTAGAGTCATTTCTGCCAGGGCTTTTTGCTTTGGGGTATAAAACTGCACTGATATAACAGCCAATCAGGGTTCTCTAGTCCTTAAACCAGTTGTAAGCTGATAGTATATTCTTCAGGTATTTCATTGAGAAATTGAGTTTACTGACAAATGGGTATTTATGAGCTGGTACTTTAATTCTGAAGAAAAAATTTAAATGCTTAACAAAATACATTCATATATCTGCCATTATGACGGTTACCCAAGTAAGTAGGATTTGATAGCTGTCACACACATCCCCTAACAGCCTCCAAATATAACAAGTTTTCCTTCAACCAATAAGCACCTATTTCAATCATCAGACCAGGCCCCAGGGCTGGAAGGTGGTGACAATGAAACAGAAGTGATACTACTGCTCCTTATGGTGGGACCTGGCACCCAGGGGAAGTGTTGGTTTGTTTGTTAAAGAAAAATTAACATGCCTGAAGCCACATAACTGATAAAAGTAGATCTTTTGTTATTTCACTAGTATTTTAGATATAAATTTGCCTTAAAATAACCTATAATGTAAGACCAAGAAATCATTATAATAACAAGTTCAAGATGGTATCTATATAATAATTCATAAGATTTTTTCCATGTTCCCTATTGTTTGCTCGTAGCTAGGAAGTATTTGGTTTTGCTGCATACATAAGCATGATACTGAAATTCTATTAAATTTATTATATAGTTTAAAACTTTCTATGTGTTATTATTATTGTTATTTTTGTTTATGTGCACTTTGACTATCCATATGAGTTAATTTCAAATTCATTGTATCTTGCCATTTGCTTTTTTTAATTTCAACTGATGTATTTACTTTCCAAAATGCTATGAAATAATCCATTCACATGTATTTTATGTTAAAGTTGGCTTTTCTGGTACCAACATTCTCTGAAAAACAAAATTGTGATGTGCATTTATAGCATAATTAAAAGGTACAGGATTTTATTCATCAGCAACTTTGTTGCATTTGGTATTTATTGATGTCAATATATATATTTATTTTTAGTCATATGATTTTATTCCTTTGATCCAGAATTGTCAGAAGGTTGTTGCATTTACAGATTATGATTTTTGTGATGGCTCTAACAAATTGTGTAAGATATTTTTATGAGTAAAAGAATGTTTCTCCTACAAAGCCACAATAAAATCACTTTCAATACTGAAGCATGGTAAAAGGCACTTAATTAGCCACAAAAGTTCTTCATAAAATCTGGAAGCATCTTGTCAAGCACATCCCATAAGTTCTTATTTAGTATGTACAAAGATAAATGCTTCTACTAGATGTTCATTTGTTGGACATTAATTTTAATATCTCTGGGTGGACATCTGTGAGGGGCAGCTCTGCTTCAAAAACATTGTGCTCGGATCTTTTTCTGACATATTTGAAAACTGATGGGTGGAGATTTGCAAATTGCATGTATGTGTGGTATTTACTATTAGACTTCCACTATTGGTTGTTCTTAACCAGATGTCTTATTATAGGAATGATACTAACATTTGAAATAAATTTATACATATGCAAATATCCACCAAAGAAGAAGAGAATTATTTAGTCAGGAAATTTCTATCAGTTTGGATGGAGTTCCTCAGTAGCTGCAACATATGATGCTGACTTTCATTTAGTGATTTCTTTATTAAAAATTCCCAGTTTAAATTTTATTTCCATTAAGCACAGTTTTATGTTTCTTTAAAACCGTCTTTCCTTCTGGTTCAGACTCAGGCACACTCAGAAGGGGAAACAAGTTTTTTTTTCTTTCTTTCTTTCTTTCTTTTTTTTATGTCAGTATAACATAGTGCCGAAATGTTGTCTTTATCTCTAACTTGAAATTTATACTACTTTCCAATTCTGAAGGAGAGTTGAGGTAGTGCATGAAGATGTTGACTTGGCTCTTGTCTGGGCCCCTTATAATGTAATTTATGCTGGTCTTGTGTCCCATATATTTTCCACTTCTTGGCATTTAGTGATTAATATCTGTAAGGGGAACAAATCTTATACTGAAGGTATAAAACATCTCTTCATCTGTGAGGTCTTGGCAAGCTCTGGATAAATTGCAGGAGGAATCATTTGAAATTGTACTCTAGGTGCAGAAGAGCTGAGTGGCTAATTTGAAAGAGGAAATCAGATTGGGAGATAAAATCTTTTTGAGAGGCATTTCCACAAGAAAACTGTTAATGCTTCTGTCATTGCACTATGAGAAAAGGAAATGCAATGGACACCAAGAAGGATATCTGTGTTTACACTATGTCATATCTAATAATTGAAAATAAAATGTCAAACAAGTTTGATATTGGGCGAACAATCTCTCTTTCCAGGTTGGTATTTCCCTTTACACATAAGGAAATAAGATAAGGAAGGAGAGGAAGAGAAAAAACACGGAGAAGTAGGAAGATGAGTCTGGAAGAAGGAAAGATGGCAGCAAGACATTCTTGTGTGTGATTAGGTAAGTGACTGACCACACTTTGAATGGGTTGGCACTTTTTCAACAGAGTTGATTGAATCTTTTGTCTCAGGAATTTCCTTTGGCTAAATGAGGAAGCAATGACAGCTGGCTTCACTATTCCTCTAGTTTTCTTTTGTGATCATCCTCCCTCCTACATTTGTGCTTTCTTGTTTCCTCTAGGTACTCTCCTAGGAGCACAGCCCAGCTCCCACTGAGCTGGGGGGAGAGTTATAGAAACAAAAAAGAACAAGCTGGGTGGAAGGAGTGTGAGATCAAAGTTAGAGAGCTCTTCCTGCCTGGGTCAGGGCCGCAGCCTGAGGCACCTGGGTGGAGGAACAACAGGTGGTGGACACTGTGGGTCAGGCCCTCAGTGTCCTTATTTGCAGCCTCTGGAGGTATGCTGATTAAAACCTTACTTTCCTGGGCTATATAACTGTGAGTCAATAAACCTTAATCTCTGTGGGTAAGCCCAGGAATCTGAATTTTTCAGTTTCCTAAGGTGGTTTGGCTGGATAGTAACTCTGATACCCATGGGGCTCTCATCTAGATGGTCCCTTACTTACCATTCAGCACTCTCTAAGGCTCTAAGGCCAACTGAGTTTGTTCTACTTTATTCCCTCTAAAGAGAAGCCCTGGTCACAGATGTCTAGCAAGAACTCTCTTAAGAACCCATCCTCACCAGCTCTAAAGTCCACAGCATTCTGTGGAGAGTAGGACCAATAAAATGGCATTGGTCCAATCAAGATAACATAAAGTATATAAAACAAAGTAGAATCACTCATGTCAACTAAAATGGCTATCAGTCAGCCATGACAGTTTGCTTCAAGAAGGAAACTACCTAAGTCACTCTAAACACACCTGGCAGGAGGACACACTCAAGATATTTGCCAACATGGTGAGAGCAGACGTGTCTGTCAAGGAGACACAGCTAACATATCTGCACATGTGATCAGAATAGCCATGTCTGCAGAATGGGACCACCCATAAATAGGTTCCTGGGCAAATTCCACACTTGGTATCAGAGATGCCAAGACAGTTGTTAAAAAGACCCAGAAGAATGGAACACACAATTTTCAAGGTATAACTGAGGCAGGTTCCAGACCACTGTTGAGACAGCTGAGCTCCACACACCAGCAGGCCATGCTGATCTCATTTGGCATCAGCTGTTGGAGGCTCTGCGCTGCTAGGCTGAGGACTTCACCTGCCCTGCTGCCCACCTGGCTCCAGAGATCCTTCCATGCAAGATGCTGACAACTGTTGCCCACCGTGCTGTCTCCTGGACCTGCAGACTGAGACTGTAGGACTTGGGTTCATTATCCCCCACTGATAGCTGTGTTATAATTCTTTTAGATTGTTCAAGTGTGAGTAGGATACTAATGCATGATGATGTTCTACTGTGAGTGAACCAGCACTCAGTAAAAGCTGAGTGAATAGCATAGTTACTGTGTGTGACTCTTGTCTATTCCTTGGTGCTGGGCTGCTCAGCAGGCAGTAGCTGAGCATTGCCTGGCTGACTTATAGGAAAGACTGTATCACGAACATACGCTATTGACACATTTTTGTTCAGCACATCAGGCCTTGGTAGGCATGGGTCAGGTCTTGAAGGCTGTCCAACTTGCAGCATAGCTGGCCCCAATGAGGCCTCATGATTGATCCCTGCTTATAGTCACGAGATTGCACCAGAAAACACTTAGGAAGATTAAATGAAACATTCTAGACCAATGGGCAAATCCCAGGGCAAGGAGGTTGGTGTTACACAGAGGCAACTGGGTGGACACTCAGGTCCAGCTACAGAGAGGACATTGGGGTTGCCATGAGGATTGGCAGGAAGTCATGAAGGAGCACACTGGCTCAGAAAGTGCCAAGAGTCAAAAGGATCAGAGGTAGTCTACATATTCCTGAGGAAGAGCACAGATTGTCAGAATGACCTGAGTTCTTGGACTTATAGGGCCTTCTGGGGTGCAGGAATAGCCTATCACCCTTAGAATCTCTATTGATGTTAAGTCTTAGAAATCTAGCCAGCTCTCTGATAGGAGTCAGTTCCCTATTTAAGGATTGTTTTCTCCCATGGTTCATTAAAAACAAAACATAACCAATCTCTCTAGGCCTTTGTTTTCTCATCTGTGAGATGTAGGTATTGAACTAATTAATCTCTACAGTATCTTCCGGCTTTGCTTCTATGGAAACAAAACAACTGAAACAGGAAAAAAATGAAAAGGAATTTTTACACAAAATAGGTAGGAGGGGAGGTTGAATTTTCTGGAGAGGTACAAGTTGCTAAAGGGCAGAAGGAAAGCTTGGCTAAAGGAACTGAATGCAGCTGACCAGACATGGTGGAAATGATAGCCCCAAAATCAGCACACACTTTGGATCTGACATCAGAAGTGAAACAGAAGGAGGTGGGTGATCAGCTCCAAACTATCCAGGGCCAATCACTGCTAACAGTGGCCTTCAAATGCAATGATTCAAACTCCTCAGTCTACTTTCAAGACACATTGCTGTTGTGGTAGCATTGTGTAAAAGACACCCATGCATGCATTAAAGGCTCTGGGGAATATTTACTTTGCTGGAGTTCCCAACAGTAGTGAGGATTAGCTTTTCAAATCTATTTTTTAGAAGCCTAGATAATTTGAAAGAAAATTCAACATACATTTTCCATCCTGCAGCCTTAAGCCCCACACTGCCCCTTAGCTTCCCAATGTGCTTTTAGTTTCTGAGTGAGCTCCTTTGGAGGGGAGTTAAACAAATAGCCCTGTAGAAATATATAGTATTATTTAGTACAACTATTTAAAAAAACTTGCTTTGTCCACTCTAATGGCTTAGAGATTTTCAATGTGAACAGCTATACCTCCACTTCCTTGTTTTGTAACTGACAACTACTATTTCATAATGCCAGTTGGAAAGTGAGGATATAGTTGAGTGTAGTTATCCCATAGAAATCAGTGGATAATGTTGACAGAGAACACCAACCATAAGTGAAACTGAGAACTACGTGTGGTTTTCAGTCCTGAGAAGGGAAGAGATTACAGTGCACAACAAGCAGCCTTGAGAGGGGAATGGCATGGGTTATTGACTCACTTGGTCACTTTATCAGTAAATGCTGTTGATATTTCAGTATATGTTTCTCACTGTGCTAGGCATTGGTGATACACTGCTATATACAGCAGGTTCCTTCTTCGTTCAGCTTATAGTGTGAAGGACAGACATGACATGATAATGTGGAATGACTGTTACTAGAAAGGAAGTAGAGGGCACTCTTACCCATTTTAGGAGTTCAGCAAGGGCCCCTTGAGATAGTAAATTTATTTATTTATAATATATTTTATTTACTTTGCTATTACAGTTGTCCCAATTTCTTCTCCTTTGCCCCCCTCCACCCAGTACCCTATTCCCTCCAGCAATGCCCCCCTTAGTTCATGTCTATGAGTCATGCATATAAGTTCTTTCGCTTCTCTATTTCCTTTGTTCTTCTTAACATCACCCTGTCTATTCTGTAACCACCAATACGTACAGTTTTTCCCCCTTTCACATCTAGACAATTCACTATTTAATTACTGCCTTCTGTCAGCTTCTCAAATCATATTAATACAAAATTTTCTTTTCATTATTCCAAAATGCCTATATTAATTCGTTTGTTTAAAGAATTACTCTTTTAAGTAATATGAATTACAATATTACCAAACACATGCAAAAATACATTTACACCCATACATATTTTTACACATATTTAAAGTACATACTGGATTTTGAAGAGTTAATACAAAAAATTTTAAATATGCTAATAGCTTACACAATTATTACATGCTAAATGATAGTATTTTAGATACATTGTAGGAAGATTAAGCAGTTTTTTCTTCTTTAATACTTATTTTACTCTGGAATGCTATTTTTGTGAAATATATCACAGAAATGGTGTATTGCAGAACTCACTTTTGTGAAAGTTGTCCTAGAGACAGTGCCAAACCCATAGTAAAAAATGAATTTGGTTTTTGAGTCAGATCCTCCCCCCTCCAATAATACAACTCAAATTTACTTTAAGCTACTGGAACTACAACTTATTCTTTTTTGGAGTTTTCCATCTTAAATTATAGAGTTATTTATTTAGGCTGTGTACAGGTCTTACTTCTTTTAATACCCTCTGTTTTTCCCCTACATGTGTTTTTACAAGTTGAAGACTTCAGAAATAATGGCACTTGCAGTGCTCAGCTTTTCCCCAGAATAGAAATTATTATGTCTACTAAGTTGAGGTAAAAGATAAAAATCCCTAGGATTTAAATAATTTTGTAGAATAGTATTCCAGCTGTTTTTTGAACTGGTGGTTGACTTCCTATGTGGTCCTAAACTAACCCCTGAACTATTTAAGTGTCTGTTGAGGTAGAGATTAGGTATGTTCACATTTCTTTCTTTCTTTTTTTTTTTTTTAAAGATTTTATTTATTATTTTTAGAGGGAGGGGAAGGGAGAGAGGGAGATAGATATCGATGTATGGTTACCTTTCACCTGCCTCCAACCACAGACCTGGCTGGAGACCTGGCTTGCAACCTTGTTATGTGCCCTGGCTGGGGAATGGAACCAGCAACCTTTGGATTCGCAGGCCAGCACCTTATCCACTGTGTTACTAGCCAGGGCAACACATTTCAATAATAAAGTTTACTATAACAAAAATTCCTTTTCCCAAGTATCCCCAGTTTCAGGGCCTTCATAACTGGAAATGTATAGGTCCACAATTTAGTTGAAAGGAACCTCATCTAATTTACATGCTAATATGAGAATATATATTGTCTATGTACACAAATCATATAGTTTAGTAGTTTGCAATTTCCACGCAAATTGGTCTTCATTCTCTGCATCTTTTCTTTCTTTTAAAATTTTATTGTTGTTGTATTACATCCATCCCCTTTTTGCTCCCCTCTGTCCCCTTCCCCACCCACCCATTCCCCCCAAAGTCAATCCCACCTGTTGTCCATGTCCATGGTTCCTTTATACTAGGTTCTTGTCTAAACTGCTCCCCTTCCTTGCCTCTGCCTCAGCATCTTTTCTAACCTAAATATTGACTGATTTCACAACACACCCATGACCAGTCGGTTGCTATTTAAAACATAAATTGCTAACAAAATCTATATATTACACACCCACAAATAAGAACATATTTTGTAACAGTGAATAAGAAAGACAGCATGTCATCTATGTAATATACCTCCACATTTTCTTACTTTTTTCTCCTTCCTTAACTGCATTCAATTTTTCTGAGTTATCACAAGTAACCCGAATTTCCCATATTGTGAAATGATTCCAATCTAAGAAAACTTAACCTGCAGTAATGCAGATACAAGTAATATACAAAATTGTACCTTATTTATTAAAATCTATTTATAACAAGATCACTTTAAAGCATTCATAAGTTAAAATTGTTTCTTATCCATTCAGCTGCCCTATGTCTTTAGAATGGTGCATTTAATCCATTTACCTTTGTGCCTGTGTTCCTGTCTCTCTGTTTCTTCATCTTCTTAAAGCAGACCCTTTAGCATCTCTTGCAATGCTGGTTTGGTGGAGATGTATTCTTTTAGAATTCTTTTGTCTGGGAAGCTCCTTATTTCACCTTCCATTTTGAATGACAGCCTTGCTGGGTAAAGTATTCTTGGTTGCAGGCCTTTGTTTTTCATTGCTTGAATGTTTTTTGCCATTCTCTTCTGGTTTGTTGTGTTTCTGTTGAGAAATCAGCTGATGACCTTATGGGAGCCCCCTTGTATGTTATTAGCTGTTTCTCTCTTGCTACTTTTAGGATGCTCTCCTTGTCTTTGAAATTTGCCATTTTAATGATGATGTGTCTTGGAGTGGGCCTGTTTGGGTTCATCTTCCTTGGGTCCCTCTGTGCTTCCTGAGTTTGCATGACATTTTCTCTCCTCAAGTTAGGGAAGTTTTCTATCATTACTTTTTCAAAGAGGTTTTCTATCCCTTGCTCCTTCTGGTATCCCTATGACACGGATGTTATTATGTTTCATGTTGTCCTGAAGCTCTCTTAAAACCTCTTCATTCTTTTTCAGTCTTTTTTCCTTTTGTTGCACTGCCTGGGAATTTTTTTCTACATTGACCTTCAGCTTGCTGATATGATCCTCTGCTTTCTCTAGCCTGCTTTTGATTCCTTCTACTGTGTTCTTCAATTCAGAAATTGTATTCTTCATTTCCTCTTGGCTTTTATTGATGGTGTCTATGTCCTTTCTAATGTTTGTGTAGTTCTCAGTAAGTTCCTTGTAGCTTTCCTGGAGTTCTTTGTAGTTCCCCTGGAGTTGTTTGTAGTTTTCTTTGAACTGGCTGAGCTGATTGAGCTTCTTTATCATTATAATTTTGAATTCCATGTCTGATAGGGCACTTGCCTCTATTTCATTTTGCACTCTTCCATGGGATTCCTCCTTTCCAGTTGCTGAGGGTTTATTTCTTTGTCTCTCCATTTTAGGTGGCTCTTATTTGTTTCTGTTTCTTAGTTTGGTCTGCTTTGATTTACTGTCTTAGTGGAGTGATCTTCTGAGGTGTAGAGGTGCACATTTTTTACTTTCTGGATCTGTGCTTGGTGATGTCATTTTGTGTCCCAGTCTGGGCCTAGTCAGCCAGTTGGAGCCTACCAGAGATCCACTGTCTTTGTCTCCTTTAGTTGTTAATCCAATCAGTCTGTGATCTGAGGTCAGGTTTAGGCACTGCTCCGTGGGGCGGATTAATTCCTATGGGTGGGGCTGTGGTTTCTCCTCAGGCTCCCGCCCTTTGGAGAAGAGTGGTCTGCTGGCTGTATGGGGGATGGGTCAACACTGGACTCACAGGCTGCTCCCTCAACTCTTCCCCTAAAGCCACTGACCCAAACTTTCCCCAAGCTTCTCTAGTCCATTCTACCCTTTCTCTGCTGGAGCCCAGGGTAAGTGGTGCCACTGTATTTTTGTGCATGGTTCCTTTAAGAACTCTGTCTCTCTGTCAAGCCTGCTAAACCTGGCAGCTTTTTGCTTTTCACAGCTGGGTGCTGTTTTATTCTCAGCTGTGTTGCTGTGGACTGGGAAGCCCAGTTGGGAGTTTAGATCCCATCCTTCTCAGGTGGAACCCCTGGCTGCTGAGATGTTTCTCAGTCCCTTCAGCTGCCACCCGCGGGAGTCCCACCAGTCCTCTCGTGTTTCCGCACTTCCTATCAGTCACATCATGAATTGGCTCATGTTCTGTCCGTGGTAATAAGACTTCTCTCTACTTGGTGTTCTGTTGGTTATTATGGATAGTTTCTCCCCAATTAATTTGTAATTCCAGTTTGGTGTTGGGAGGAGATTGATGTAGCTCCTCTTACTCCTCTGCCATCTTGTTTCTCTCTGAGAGAGTAAATTTATACCAGATCTGAAGGGTGATTATATTTTCCCCAGTCAACTGGAGGTGTCAATCTGGAGTGGGGAGGAAATAGTATTACAAGCTGAAAGAATAGCACATGGGAAGGACTAAAGGCTAGAAGGAATACGCATAAGATGATAAACAGGAAAAGAGGCAAGAGAGGTGGGCAGATGTCAGTCTGGAGAGTTTTAAAAGTCAGGTAGGAATTTGAGTCTTACCTCTAAAGGCAAGGAAAGTCACTGAAGGCTTTGAGTAGAGTTGTGGTTTGGTCAAGTTAGTCTCTTCTCCAGAGAGGTACAGTGATTATGTGATGGATGCTTTGGAGAGGAGTAAGCCTAGGTTGTATAGGTTATTACAATAATCCAGACGGGAGATGAAGAAGATGCAAGCTAGGAGGGTGAATCTGATTCAAGATACAATAGAGGACAGAATGGACAGAACTGGTTATGGAAAGTGAGAGATGATGCCTAAGTTTCTAATTTTAAAGATGAGGAACGGAGTGGACCAGAGGTCATCTTTTAGCCTGACTTGTTAAGGTTATCAACCATTCCTTAACGGAGTAAAGTAGATATGATACCAGAACCCAGTTCTTTGTATAGAAGTATGAATGGTAAATAGTATATAATTTTATTTAGAACAAAGTTGATTATTTTCAATATTATCTTTTTAAAATAATACATTTTTCAATAATATGGTTTTATTTTTATTTTCTCAGAATGCCCTGCATAGTAGAACTAGATTTGGGTCTTTTACCTCACAATTAATTGATAATATTTGGAGTGAGCAAAACCAGGAGAATACTGATATGGAATTCTGAGTTGAAGAGGTTTATTTCTATTTGACTAAGTTATATATTTTGACTTTACAAGTATCAACTCCTATGATTCCCCTTATAGTCCTTCAAGCTTGAAAGGGCAGATACACCCTGACTGGTATGACCCAGTGGGTTGGACATTGTCCCATATGTCAAGGTTTCAGGTTCAAATCCAGAGTCAGAGCACATGCCTGAACTGTGGGACAGGCCCCCAGGTGGGGACATGAGAGAGGCAACCAATTTATGTTTCTCTCCCTCGCTCCTTCCCCACCCCCAACTCTAAAAATAATAAATAAATAATCTAAGAAAAAAAAAAGAAAGGAAGATATGTATTTCATTTTATAAAAGGGAAGCCAAGTCCAAGAAAGGTTAAATGACCTTCACGAAGTCATGTGGAACCAGGGTATTTGATTCATGTTTTGAGACTTTCCTCTCATTTGATGTTCCTATGGCCCCAGATAACTAAGAACCTAGAAATGGGCCAGCAGGAAAATGGATACCGCCCTCCTGTCTGAAGCAGAGAGGTCAGGAGAGACAATGGGAAGCTCCTTGATCATAGACAGAAACTCTGAGCCTCGGGTCCAAAGTGGCTGTTCCTTGTATTCATGCTGAGACTACATGTTTCATTTGCAAAATGATACCCAAAAGGGATCACAGAAAACATCACTGTTTGAAGTGATGACATTTTTCATCCTGAGGAGTAGTGTATCTTAAGTACCTGATCTTAAAAGCTAGTCTTTGAGCAACTTGTGGGCAGAACTTAAGTGAAAGGTGAGTCTTGGTGTTCACACAGTGCTTGGCACACAACAGGAGCTGACAGGTTGTTGAGTGAGTGACGTCAGCATGTGTGTTAGCCAGCTGACAGGAGCTCTGTCAGGGACTGCATCTAAGCCCCTTTTAAGGGGATGAGGATTCTGACAGCCAGCTTCCTCCATGTCACCTGAGCTGCAGCAAACTTGCATTTGAATGAAGGTTATTTTAGGCTCATGGGCACACACACACAAAGCAGTTTGAGGAAATTCTGTTTTTAATTAAACCATTCTATTCATATAGCTCAGGGTGTGCACTGCCTGAGGGTTTTTTAAAATGTTGGTACCAATCAAGTAAGAGATTTGATTAACTTTCTAGTTGAAACTAATTATTTTGGTAGCCCTGGCTGGTGGCTCAGTGGATTGGCCTTGGCCTGAAAACCCAAAGGTCGCTAGATCGATTCCCAGCCAGGGGACAACCAGGTTGTAAACCAGGTCTCCAGCCAGGTCATTGGCTGGAGGCAGGTGAGAGGCAACTAACCATGCATTGATGTTTCCCTCCCTTTCTCTTTTAAAAATAATGAATAAGATCTTAAAAAAAAAGAAAAATAGAAAAAGAAAACTAATTATTTTGGTTTCATGAAGACCTGGCCTATTGTAGAAAAAATCAGTAATATATTACATGCTCTCAACCAAATCATTTTTATGTAAAAGCTCTTTCTCATGCACATGCTCTTCTGCATTACATAGAAAAGATTTCAATTAATTACACACTACTACTTTAAGAATTATACCAATTATATATGTTTGTACATGCAGACCCAGGGAAAAGTTCTAGGACTAGAACTCTTAACTCTGTAACTGAAGGACAGTTAGAGCCAGAAGAAAGAGGCTGTCACTCTTGTCTGGCAACTAATAGAGTTTGTTAAGGGAAACTTACATATGAGGTCCATCTTGGGCAGCTGCATCATGTTGTGGCTACCCTCCAGGCTACTTGACAGGCACCAGGGAATTCCATAGCAGAATGGCAGGAACAGTCATGGGTACTAGTATGTGAAAGCTCCTAGGCACAGGGAATTACTTTATTGCTTGACCAGGTCAGGCTATAGCCTGACATAGTAGGAGGCAGGAGAGGGGTGCTGATGTATGTCAGAAGAAAGCACTGATTACCATCAGACAGTCTCTAGGAGGGCTTGCTCCCCATTCTTATTCAGCCTGGCTCACTGGCTTACAGTGGTCACATCATGGAACAGTCCCTCCTCCAAAGTAGAGCCTCATAGTTTAAGGAAAGTAGTTTCCTACATCCTAATCCTTCCTTTTCTGATTCCTCTGGGAAGATGTTCAGATAGGCTTGGTAGTAATTTTGCTTAGAGAGCATTTCATATTTAGAGTGTGTAAGTCTTGTTGCTTTTTCCTGTTTTGAAGCTGTCAAGCCCATTCCCAGCTTCAGAAGCTGTGAAGTCTGCCAGCGGGATGCATCTGTGCTCTCTCTTCTTAGCCTGGGTGTGTTTTGCACAGCCCATCTCGGCTTTCACAGTGGCACAACATTTGGAGCATGAGGCTGTCTACATGCAGCGGAGATCCATACAGGAGGCACAGGCCATCTCAGGCTCACTTACCTGTGCAGTGTGCTTTTGATTCTAGACCAGAAGTCTGGGACTGAATGCCTCTGGGCTGCCCAACAGATTTGTCCATACATTATTTATTTAAAAAGCAAATGATCAGTACTTTAATGTTGTGATATTTTATATTAAAATCTGCAATTCAGCCTCTCTATAAAAATTAGAAATAGTGACATTGGGTTTCCCTTCCTACCTGGCAACAACCAGCCTGGTTAGGTGAGGCCTATGCTTTTTCTTTCTTTTTTTTCTTTCAGTGCCACATAGCTCACCAGAGCTATCACCTAGTATCACTTTCCAATGATTGTGCTTTCACTATTGTGTTGTATTTCTCGCACCCAGCCTGACTTTTCTCATTTATGTTCACTGCTTGCATCTATAGGCATTTAAGTGTGTTCAAGGCATTGTGCTGGATGCTGAGATATGATTCAAAGCAATCTTGGTGCCTGCCCTACTGACTTTATAGTCCAATTATAATGTCATTATTATAATAATGTGACAACCACATTCAATTTATAATTGAATTTGATTCAATTATAAAAATGATAAATATTTCTGATGAGTAAGTAAATGGTTGCTATGGGAAAGTGGAAGAGTGAACACTAATTTACACAAAGCAGCTAAGGAAACTTTTCAAATATTACATTCTCTCTGTTCTTGAGGTTAGTGGATAATGTGATACTCTGAAGTATACCTATGGGGCAAAGCTAGGAAAAGTCACACAAGAATCACCTGAGATATTTGATTTCTAAGATTAGGATTCAACTCTGAACCTGAAATGAATGTGAACCAACTATCCTTTGATGATTGTAAAGTCATCTCATGATGTCACTGAGCCTTCAGGGGTATCATAACATAAAATGACAAAGAACATTAAGAAAGTCTCTTAGCCCTGGCTGGTGGCACAGTGGATAAGGTGCTGGCCTGAGAACCCAAAGTTCATTGGTTAGATTCCCAGCCAGGGCACATAACCAGGTTGCAAGCCAGGTCTCCAGCCAGATCTATAGCTGGAGGCAGGTGAAAGGCAACCATACATTGATGTGTCTCTCCCTCTCTGCATCTCTCCCTTCTCTTCCCTCTGAAAAATAATAATAAATAAAATCTTTAGAAAAAAAGAAAGAAAGAAAGAAAGTCTCTTAATCTCTCTGGGCCTCACCATAACCTTCCGAAAATGATTCCTAAGGCTATTTTCAGCTCAAAAGTCCTATGAGCTATGAATGAAAGTGCTAAAGATGCATGACAAAGGATATAAAGCATTTACAGATATCATATAACATGTCTTCTGGATACCAAAGTGTCCTTGAAGAACAAGGTGAGTTTGGCAATGTGAAACTTTACATTCCAGGCCACGATGGAAATCATGGATTTAGTTTAATGGAGAGAACTTAAGAGCTTGTCCTGGATTGGAGATGAGCAACGAGCTCCAGTTAGAAGATGTGAGTACATCAGAGCACCAGGTGATGGGAGGTTTGGCAGCAGAGAAGAATCAGGGAAAAGCTCGGAGAGATCAAGTGAGGCCTGGAGGTTGGAGGGATTGAATCCTAGGGTAAAGGATACAACAATGACACTTGAAATGATTCTTTAAGCAGATTATTTGGACAATTGTGTAGACCAGACTGCTGCCTCTCACTTCCAATCCTCAACATCACTGACTGACAATGTTCAAAGCCACCCACCTAGCCCCCTAGGTCCTGTGCTACAAAGGCCTGGTAGCCTTTGGGTTTTAAAGAAAAAGGTCCTAAAGTCTATTGAACTATGATACATAAATCTGCGGTTAAAATGAAATTATCAACTTGAGAGCCTTACAGGTACGTATATATTCTTAAAAGCCAATGGTTGAAAAATTTCAGTGTCTAGTCTGAGTTGATCCCAGGTAATTTGCCATTGCCAGTCACTTCCCCCTCCTCCTTGACTAATAAAACACAAGGATCTGCTGAAACAGCTAAAAGAAGAAAGAAGATGTAGAATAAATATATCAGGCTCTGACTTACGATGATCTACTGGTTACCTGCACATGGCAGGTGGGGTGTCATTTTCCTGGATTATTTGGTGCAACAAGTTTCAGATTGAGTTTTCTAAAGTCTCTCACCTCTTTTTAAATGGAAAGTGAAAAAAGAATAATAATCTGCTATGCTGGCAGGGTAGAACTGGGGTTATAAGATGATTTCCAAGTTAAAATGATTTAAAACATAAGGATAAAAACAACTGCCTGCCAGGATCCCTGGCAAAATCTCTAAGAGTTACAACAGCACCACCCTGAACTATCATGGCCCTCTTCAGTCCTTCACAGAACCTTCACAAGAAATTTTGTTTATTTTCTATTTTGTAAATTAGAACATCATTAGCTCAGCAGGATGCTAGCCATAACTCAACTCAACTCAACTAAACTCAGAAAATACTTGGAAAAATACTTAGGCTCTATTATATTCATTATTGCCCTCATTTTGAGAAATATCCTTTCAGCTTTCCTTGTTTACCTTAAGGATAGAGTAAGTCCCTTTCCAGCTTTGTAGATAGCCCAGAAAGTACTTAAGTCATGATGTCTCAAAGTAAAGGGAAAAGCAAGTCACCTTAAGGTTCCAAAGAACCTATTGAGATTTTGAGTAGGGAAATGGAAGATAAATGACAGGAAGCTTCTATCTGATTTGTTTGAAGTCATTGCTTTGAAAATATTAATGCTGTGGGTGGTACAATAATAGTTTATCAGGTTTAAGCTGCTACTCTGTGCTGCTGGAACATAGAGACCCATGGCATTAAATCACTGAAGACACTTCTACTTGACCGGATTTTACCTGCTAAATAAAAGAATGCCAACTTACTACAGAAATGGGTTCAGAGTTTGCTCCACACTAGATAAACTTCTGTAAATAAAATTATATTTTAAATGCAATAAGGGTGCATCTATTTAAAGAATTCTACCTTACAATCTATCCTCTATATCATCTTTAAAATCATCTTTTTAAAAGTTATAAATCAGAGCAAGCCACTCTTGCTTTTGATAAAAATGTTCAGTGATTTCCTATTCCTTCCATCTAATCTCTGTCTCCAGAGCTCTCGATACCCCCACTCCAATTATAACAATTTTTTTGTTCCTCTGACACAAAGTGAGGATCACTCCTCATCTCACATGAATCCACTTATTATACGTAAGTGGTCTTTTAGATAGAAACATCATGAATGCTGCGGAAACCATGGCAACACATTGATTTTCTTTTAATACTTGCTTACTTTTCTACTTTGCAAATCTTTAGGAAAGCTACCCTTTTTTGTCTGGTGAAACCATTTATTTTTACTTGAAGTATCACTTTCTTTTTATACATGCCTAATGCCTGCCACAGTTAACTGTCCTGACCATTGTATTCCTAAAGCGTTTGAGTATCTTTTATAACAATTTGGTATGATTAATTATGCCTGAGTATCTTGGTCCCCTCCAGTGTTCCCTGAGTTCTGTAAGGACAGTGGAATCCATTTTACACAACTTTGTGTCTTCAGAGCCTGAAAGATAGTCTATACTTAAATGTCTGCTGAAAAAATGAATTGATAAAACAGTGGTGAATCCTTTTATAGAGTGAAGAGCACTTTCTGTGATGTGCATAAAATATCAACTCCATTTGGTTTACAAGTTTGAATATTTGCTGGGTTTCTACTAATGGTGTATAACCATATGTCAAAGAGAAAAAGAGGAAAATTTTCTGATATCCTTATGACTGATTTATCCACTGGAATGTCAATAATGACTCGGGAAAGTGGTGGAAAAGAAAATAACCCCTGGAATCAGTCTACTTTGTTATAAATTATCCTCTGTTCCTTTACCAGACCAGAAAAAAGTGTAATCAAATTGTCTGATTTGAGTTTCCTCTCCCCTTCCTAGAGGAGATACCATTACCAAGAGCCACGTTTACAGGGCTGGAGGTGCGGCTGAGGGAGGAATCCCTGGCTTGGCCATTTGAGCACACCTGTCCTCTGCAGCATTTCATATGTAGCTGATACCTCTGGAAAAACACACCTCAAAATTCCTTCCTCAGTGCAGTGTACAGGGCGTGCGCAATCAATTGACAACAACGTTGCATCTCCTTATTTCACCTGCTTCTTATTAATTTTGAAAAACTACATTTCTAAGGTTATGATTTAACATCATTGTTTCAGATATAAAGTATTAAATTCTGAGAGCAACCATCATATTGAAGGAATATGATGTTAGACCAACTATCATTTCTGGACTATGTGCAGGGAGAACTGCTAAGGAAATTGTGGACTTAAATAACAACACTTTATATACACTTTACAACATGAAGAAGGTGTATGATGCTGATCCTGATGTTGCCACACCAGCAAGGAAAATGTATAAGGTACGCAAAGATCGTACAAGTCCAGATATTGTACACAGAATCCAGGAGATCATCAATGAAGATTCAGGATGTTTACCTTGATTTTTTTGTTTGTTTGTTTTAGTATCTTTATTTGGAAATAGTCTTTTTAAAATGAGATTTACATAACATATCTGTTAAAGGACTTGTATCTAGAATATGCGTATATATACTATATGTAATAAAAACAAGCAACCTAATAAATAAGTTGGGCAAGAGATGTGAACAGGCATGAATGGCAAATAAGCATATGAAGCATATGAAAAGATGATCATTATCAGTAGTCATTAGGAAAATAAAAATCAAAGCCACAATTAAATAACACAATGTACCTATTAAATGGCTAAAATTAATGACTGATCATAACAAGTGTTACAAGGAGGCAAAGAAACTTGAATACTTATATACTCCTGGTGGGAATATAAAATGGTACTACCACTTTGTAAAAATAGTTTTTCAGTACCTTGATGTTTTGAAAGAAGTGGTTGTACTATGGATAAAGCAAGTCACAAATGGACGTCATTTTACCTTCCAACATGATGGAGCACCAGCACATAATGCCAAAAAGGTGCAAGAATTTCTCACTGTCAATATTCCTGAATTTTGGTCAAAGGAAATCAGGCAACCTAGTTCACCAGATGCAAATCCCTTAGACTATTATGTATGTATCATTTGTGAGAGAGAAGTTAATAAACAACCTCATTCCAATAAAGAGGCTGTTAAAGCTAAGGTTTAAAACATTACGATGTCCATGGATAAAGAAAAGTTAATGAAAGCATGCTCAAGATTCTGAAGTCAAATTAAGTCTATTATTGCAGTAAATGGAGGCTTTTTGAACAATTAAAAAATGATGACTATGTTTATGTATTTACATATAAGGATAAATTTATTTCAAAATAAACACTTTTGTGGTATATTGTTATTTTACTAAAATTTTGCCAATTGATTGCACGCACCTATAGATTCTCAGTTTAAATAAAATTGTGTTTTGTTTGCTGTTTAATTTGCTTTGTAAACCTTCCTATGTATTTCATATGTCTGTTCAAGATACCTAATTATAATGAAATCTTCCTTGGGAACAAATGGACATGTTTAATTTCTTAGATGTCCTCTTTCCACATCCAAAGGCCACCAGCATAGGGCTTCTCCAATGCAGACAAATGAAACTTTTACATTTATAGGGAAAATTTACTATGTCTTCAACTTTTTCTTCACATTTTCCATCCCTCCTCTCAAGTAATATATAGAATATTTAATTCAGATGATTTTTTAAATTTAGGAAATACTGTAGCATCTCTTAAATTTCACTGGAAGCCCCAAATTGCCAAAAATTAAGCCCTATGATGCTCTCCCAGGAGAAAATAATATCCCAATATGTAACAGTTACTGATTTCTGTGGTGTAAGTACTCCCACCTCGGTTGATTTCAAGCTGTGAACTATTTAACCACTAGCTTGCAAAATTCTTGACTGTTAACAATTAGTTCTTGATAGAGTTGGCTTCAGCTCATGACTGTGTACGCCTTGACTCTGAGGTTCCAATAGTAGATTAGGTCATTGTAAAACAACACACTAATACCCCAAACCAGCCATTTTTAATGTGGGAAGGTGAAGATTACTCTTAGCCCTCAGATAAGTTCTTCAATTGTCACATTCATATGGTCTTCTAGGTTTGGATACCATGAATGCAGAGGAATCATGACAAAAACAAACAAAAAACAAACAAACCTCAACACACAGAATTTTATAAATATTTGCTTTACTTTCTTTTTTGCAATAAAATAAGGTTTACTGTGGCCACCCAGTTAGAACTGTGTCTGTAGCAATGTCTTCACAGCTAATTATTTTGCATTTTAAATTAAGTACAAAAAAGTAACAATTATTATTACAGTTAATGTTTAATGAATGTTTTTGATGACATCATGTGTATTAATTCATCTATTCCAACAACCACTTGGTGAGTATTTATTACGCCCCAAGTTACACAGCAGGAAATGAAAGCCCAAGTGCACAGTTGGTAAAGTGAGTGGGATGCAATTCTATGCAAACTGGTGTTAGCCAGGGATCTTGACCACAGAAGGTTAGTAGCTTCAGTTTCCCAGCAATTGACCTTTAGCCTATCATTGGCCTATGGCAACAATAAGACTTAGCTAGTTATATTTATCACAGTGCAGTTAGGTCCCATTTCCACCCTTGGCTTTACAGCAGGAAGCATTCTTGAAAAATTTGGTGCATTAAGAGAGGAAGCAATTGATCTCTATTAATGGCTCAGATATCCACCTCACCATCTGATCTTAATTTGGGCTATTTTACCATATGATAATTCCCCTGCACTGGATATATAGCAGTTTTCTCCAAAACTGTGGAAATAAATGGAATAATACAACCTTATTGTGCAAAGTGAACTCTTCTGCTTTTTCCTATTTATGTAACACCTGGTTCCTAGCTCTTAAAAAAGTTTTCTTACTTGGACTTTGATTTTCATCATTGTGAATTTCCTATAAGTAGGGCTTCACTTTTTTTCCTTTGGCTACAAAGACCAAGGGGAGAATAAAGTGAACATTACATGATCAATAGGCTGGGAAGGAGAGTTATGTGGGGATTTGGGAAAGAAGTTCGGTTTTAGTGAGTGATGGTTTACAGAGTAGATGTACAGGGGGAGTATGTGTGGAAGATTACTTACAGAGGAGCAAAAACTTAAGGCAGGCAAAGTGACATATCAGTTCTCCCAAAGGAACAGCTGGGAAAAGCTACATAAGCAGATGATGTACAAATACGTTTCATTTCATGTACTGCTATGGGGGAAGAAGTCTGTTGTGCAGAACTGTTTATTGCCATGGAATCTGCCTGTTGGGAACTTCTCTGCATGAAAATGGAAGGAATTGGGGAAGGCGGGGCACAAGGGAGCCTGTGGGAAGATAACCACTTATCTTCTTCATTAGGGAGGGATTCCTCAAAGTTTCTTCAAATTGTAAGCCAGTGAAAATACTTACCTGGCTGTATGTGTAGCACAGGTTGCAGGGGTGCTTTCTGCAAGTAGTCCTAGTTCAAAAAGCTTAGTTCGATCTGCGACCTTTTAGAACTTGCATTGCAGGAAGCAAATGATAGTAGGGTTCTATTCTATTGGCATTGTAAAATGGCCTCTCTTAGATAATATTTTTGCTTCTCCTTTCTCTTTACATAACCTCATTTTAGAATTATAAAATCCCTTCAATTATTTTCTGGAAGTAAATGACTATATAAGTAAACTCAATTCAGTTTATACCTTAAGCCATTTTTCTCTCCTGATTTAGGCTCTAAATTTCAGAACACTTGACTAGTTGCAAGTGCTAAGTAAACAATGCTAGTGAGAAATACATGTAGAAAGAATGCTCTGAGTCTTTCCAGTTCAGTTAGAGATAAAGGCAATTTAAGTATTTGCAACTCAGCTGGAATCAAAGTTATACCTTATGGAACTACATAAACATGAATTTTTAAAAACATTTCCAGTCATAGAAGAGGTTTTCATATGGTAAATGCTAAATTATATTCATCACTTATTTCCACTTTTTAGTTTATTTCAGTTTTCAAATTTTTAATGTTTCTTAATGTAATATATACACAATGTTGAAATAAATAATAAATGAGGTTTGGCACATGCTTAGTAGTCAGTAAGGTTCTGTTGAATGAATGCATGGATTAAAGAATTATAAGCCCTTCTTCAGACCTAGCCCTAGCTCCAGTTCCCAAAGATGAGCACCTTCAAATCAAATCTATTTTTTCCTTAAAATTTTACTTTTTATATATTTATGAATAGAGAGAATCAACATTGTTAAAATGTCTGTACTATCCAAAGCAGTCTACAGATTCAATGGACTCCCAATTAAGCATTAGTGACATTTTTCAAAGAACTAGAACCAAAAATTCTAAAATTTATATGAAACCACAAAAGACACTGACTAGCCAAAGCAATCTTAAAAAAGAAGAACAAAATTTAAAGTATCACATTTCTTGATTTCAAACTATACTACAAGGCTAAAATCATCAAAACAGCATGGTACTGGCATAAAAACAGACACATAAATCAATGAAACAGAATTGAGAACCCAGAAATAAACCCATTCCTATATAGCCAATTAAACTATGCCAAAGAAAGCAAGAATATCCAGTGGAGTAAAGACAGTATCTTCAATTAATGGGTTGGGAAAACTGGACAGGTACATGCAAAAAATAAAATAAAATAAAATACACTAGCCCACTTTCTTATACCAGATATAAGAATAAACGTGAAATGAATTAAAGACTTAAATGTAAGACCTGAAACAACAAAATTTTAGAAGGAAACATAGTCAGTAAATTATGACTTCACCTTTAGTAACATTTTCTGTCTTTCTTTCTTCTTTTTTTTTTTTAGTGTTTTATTTAATTTTTAAATTGTCATTCTATTAGTTGGTTCATTTTTTCCCCTGTTGCTCTCTCCTGTCCTGCCTTCCTCCCAGTCAATCCCCACCTTGTTGTTCATGTCCATGAGTCATTAATACTAGTTCCTTACTAGATCCTTTCCCTTCTCCTTCTCCCCACTCCCCTCTGGTTACTGTCAGTCTGTCCCTTGTTTCCATGCCTCTGGTTCTATTTTGCTCATTTATTTGTTTTGTTCATTGGGTTCCTATATTAGGATAGATCATATAGTATATTTCTTTCACTGTCAGGCTTATTTCACTAAGCATAATAATCTCCAGTTTCATCCATGATGTTACAAAAGGTAGTTCTTTCTTTCTTTCTCTGCATAGTATTCTATAGTGTAAATGTACCAGTTTTTTGATACACGCATTCACTGATGGGTATTTAGGTTGTTTCCAGGATTTGACCATTGTAAATTGCACAGCTATGCACATAGAGGTGCATAGGTTCTTTTGAATTGGTGTTTCAGGATTCTTAGGGTATAATTCCAGCAGTGGAATCACTGGATTTAAAGGCAGTTCCATTTTCAGTTTTTTGAGGAAATTCCATACTGTTTTCCACATGGCTGCACCAGCCTGCATTTCCATGAACAGTGCACTAGGGTTCCCTTTTCTCCACATCTTCACCAGCATTTGTTGTTTGTTGATTTGTTAATAATAGCCATTCTGATGTGAGGTGGTATCTCATTGTAGTTTTAATTTTCATCTATCTGATGGCCAATGATGTTAAGCATCTCTTCATATGCCTATGGGCCTTCTGTATGTCCTCCTTGGAGAAATGTCTGTTCAGATCTTTTGCCCATTTTTTAATTGGATTGTCTGTCTTCCTGGTGTTTGGTTGTATAAGTTCTTTATATGTTTTGGAGATCAAACCCTTGTCCGAGGTATCATTAGCAAATATGTTTTCCCATTCTGTTGATTCCCTTTTCATTTTGCTGATGTTTTCTTTAGCCAAGCAAAAAGTTTTAATTTGATGTAGTCTCATTAGTTTATTTTTTCCCTTAGTTCCCTTAGGAGATATTACAGTGAAAATATTGCTTATATTGCTTCATGGGATTTGAAATTTTACTTCCTATGTTTTGCTCTAGGACTTTTATGATGTTGCGGTTTATGTTTAAGTCCTTTATCCATCTTGAGTTTATAGTATAAGTTGGTGGTCTAGTTTCATTTTTTTGTATGTTTCTGCCCAGCTCTCCCAACATCACTTGTTGAAGAGGCCATTTTTACTCCATTTATGCTCCTGCCCACTTTGTCAAATGTTAATTGACCATAGAACCCTGGGTTTATGTCTGGACTCTCTATTCTCTTCCATTGATTTATATGTCTGTTCTTATGCCAGTACCAGACTGTTTTAATTATAGTGGCCTTGTAATAAAGTTTGATATCAGGTAAAATTTACTTAAAATTTTTATTGAATTTATTGGATGATATTGGTTAATAAAATTATATAGGTTTTAAGTGTATAATTCTGTAATACATAATTTGTATATTGTATTGTGTGTAAACTATCTGTAGTCAAGTGTCCTTCCATTGCCATTTATTCTCCCTTTACCCTCTTCTATCTATTTCCATCCCCTTTTCACTCTGATAATCACCAAATTATTATCTGTATATGGGATTATTTTTATTTTTATTTTTCTGCTTAATCCTATCACCTATTTCCCCCCAGCATCCCAGTTCCCCTTTTCTCTGACAGCAGTCCTGTGTATTTTTGAGTCTGTTTCTAATTTATTAATTTAATTCATTAGATTCCACATATAAGTTAAAACATATGGTATTTGTCATTCTCCGACTGGCTTATTTCACTTAGCATAATTCTTTCTGGGTTTATGTATGGTCATGCAAAAGGTAAAATTTCTTGCTTTCTGATGGACAAGTCAAATTCTGTTGTGTGAATTTACCACTGTTTTTTATCCACTCATCTATTGATGGATAATTGGTCTGCTTCCAAATCTTGACTATTATAAATAACACTGCAACGAACATAGGGAGTGCATATGTTCTTTCAAATTAGTTTTTCTGGTTTCTTCAGATATATTCCCAGAAGTCATAAAGACATTGCATTTTGAACTTTTTGAGACACCTCTATACTGTTTTCTACAGTGGCTGTACCTATCTGCTTTCCCACTAGCAATGCACAAGGGTTCCCTTCCCTCCATATCCTCACCAGCACTTGTAGTTTGTTGATTTGTTGATGATGGCCATTCTGATAGGTATAAGATGATATCCCATTGTGGTTGTATTTGTAATTATCTGAAAATAAGTCATGTTGAACACTTTTTCATACGTCTTTCAGCTCACTGTATGTTCTTCTTGGAGAAGCTCCTATTCAGGTCTTTTTCCCATTTTAAAATTGGGTTGTTTTTTTTTTTTTTTTTTCAGTTAAGTCATATGAGTTCGTTATAAATTTTGGATAGTAATCCCTTATCAAGTGTGTCATTGGTGAATGGTCTCCCTCATCAGTGGATTGTTTTTTCATTGTATTGATGGTTTCCTTTGCTGTGCAAAATCTTTTTAGATTGATGTAGCCTCATTTGTTTATTTTATCTTTAGCTTCCCTTGCCTGAAGAGATTTATCAGAAGAAAATATTGCTATAAGAAATGTCTGAGATTTTACTGTTTATGTTTTCTTCTAGGATTTTTATGGTTTTGAGTGTTGCATTAAAGTTGTTAGTCCATTTTGTGTGTTTGGTATAAGAAGGTGGTTTAGTTTATTTATTTTTTGCCCATTTCCGTCCAATTTTCCCAACAGCATTGATTGAAAAAACTGTCTTTACTCCATTACATGATCTTGTCTCCTTTTTCAACTATAAATTGACCATAAAGGCATTGGCTTATTTCTGGGTTCTCTTTTCTGTTCCATTGGTCCATATGCCTGTTTTTATGAGAGTACCATGCTGTTTTAATTACTATTGCATTGGACTGTAGTTTGATATTAGGCAGCATGATTCCTCCAACTCGGTTCTTCTTTCTCAAGATTGCTGTGGCTATTTGGGGTCTTTTGTGGTTTCATATAAATTTTTGGCATATTTGTTTTAATTCTGTGAAATTGAATCCATAGGTTTCTTTGGGTAGTGTGGACATTTTTTAAATTTAATTTTATTGTTGTTGTATTACATCCATCCCCTTTTTCCTCCCCTCTATCCCCTTCTCCACCCACCCACTCCCCGCCAAAGTCAATGAATGGACATTTTAATGATTTTAATTCTTCCATCCATGAACATGGTACATGCTTCCACTTATTTGCATCTTCTTCAGTTTCTTCCTTCAGTGTCTTATTATTTTCTGAGTACAGGTCTTTTTCTTTTACCTCCTTGATTAAATTTATTTCTGGGTATTTTGATGCAATGGCAAATGAGATTGTTTTCTTAGTTTACCTTTCTGGTAGCTCATTTTTGGTGTATAAAATACAACTGATTTCTAAATAGTTATTTTGTATCCTGCTATTTTATTGACTTCAATGATCAGTTCTAGTAGTTTTTTAATGAAAATATTTAGGACTCTTTATATAAAGGATTATGTCATTTGCGAATAATAGCAGCTTACTTCTTTCTTTCCACTTTGGATTCCTCTTATTTCTTCAACTTGTCTGATAGCCGTGGCTAGGATTTCCCATACTATGTTAAATAAGAGTGATTCAGCAGGCATCTACATCCTGATCTTAAGGGAAGTGCTTTTAGTTTTTTCCTGCTCACAATGATGTTACCTATGGATTTATCATATATGGCCTTTATACATTGAGGTATTTTCCCTCTGTTTCCACTTTGCTAAGAATTTTTATCATACGTGGATGCTGGATTTTGTTAAAAAAATTTTTATGCATCAATGAATAGGATCATGGGATTTTTATTCATTTTATTATGTGATGTATTGTTTATTGATTTGTGGACCTTGTCTCAACCTTGCATCCCCAGAATAAATCCCACTTGATTACAGTGTATGATCTTTTTCATATATTCCTGGATCTGGTGTGTTAATGTATAGTTGAGGATTTTGACATTTATGTTCATCAGGGATGTTGGCCTATAATTTTCTTACTGTGTAGATGTCTTATCTGGTTGTGGAATTAGGATAATGCTAGCCTTATAAAATAAGCTTGGGAGTCTTCCCTCCTGTAGACTTTTTTCAAATAGTTTGAGAAGGATAGGTGTTCTTCACTGAGTGCTTGGTTAAATTTGTCTGTGAAGCCACCTCATATAGGACTTTTGATTGTTGTGGGGGGAGTCTTTTCTTTTCTTTTTTCACTTCTCACCTGTGGATTTGTTTATTGATATTAGAAAAAGAGAGGAAAGGCGGGGGGGGGGCGGCGGAGAGAGAAGAAAAAGAGAAACATTGATCAGTTACCTCCCATATATGCCATGACTGGGGATCAAACCTGTATTTTTTAAAAATTTAATTTAATTTAATTTAATTTAATTTAAGTTTTTTGTGTGTATGGGGTGATGCTCCAACCAATTGAGTCACCTGGTCAGGGCTTATTGGGAGTATTTTGCTTAATGCTTCAATTTCAATAGTTGTAATTGGTTACTTAAGATTTTCTGATTCAGTATTCAATGACTGTATATTTATAGGAATTTATCCATTTTATCTAAATTATCAAGTTTGTTGGCATATAGTTGGTCAGAATATTTTCTTGCAATCCTTTGTAAAACAACTGTGGTGTCAGTTGTTACTTCTCTTTCATTTCTAATTTCATTTATTTGGTTCCTCACTCTTTTTTTTTTTTTTTCCTTCCTTGATGAGTCAATCTTATTTATCTTTTCCAAGAACTAGCTCTTGGTTTTATTGACCTTTAATATTTTTTGTTTGGACTCTTTTTCATTTATTTTTGCTCTGATTATTATTATTTCCCTTTTTTTGCTCTTTTTCTAGTTCTTTTAAATGTAGAGTTAGATCATTTAATTGAGATTTTTTCTTGTTTCTTGAGGTAGTACTGTAATGCTATGAATTTCCCTTTTAGGTCTTCTTTCACTGTGTCCTAAAGATTTTGGGTTGTTGTGTTCTCAGTAGTCACTTGTTTGAACATATCTATGACTTCTTCCTTGATCTCATTGTTATCCCATTTATTGTTTAGCAACTAATGTTATTTAGCACCCACATCTTTTTGTGATTTTCAGGGTTTTTTTTTTTTTTTTTCTTGTGATTGATTTCGTTTCAAACCATTATGGTCAGAGAAGATGCTCGATTTGATTTTAATTTTCTTCAATTTATTGAAACTTATTTTGTTAACATGTGTTCTATCTAGAAAATGTTCTATGTGTGCTTGAAAGAATGTCTATTTTGCTGTTCTAGGGTAAAATACTCTGAAGATATCAATTAAATTAATCTGTCTAGTGTGTTTTTAAGGCTGCTCTTTCCTTGTTGATTTTCTGTCTGGAAGATCAATTCATTGATGTCAATGGGGTATTAAAAACCCCTACCATGACTATATTACTGTTTTTTCTCTCCTTTTATATCCATCAATATTTAATATATTTAGGTGCTCCTGTGTTGGGTGCATAAATGTTTTCAAGGGTTTTATATCCTCTTACTGGGTTGTCTTTTATTATGTAGTGTTCCTTTTTAAATATTACTATATTATCCAATTGACATTCTATTTTTTTTCTAATGTAAGTATCGCTAACCAGCTTTTTTTCATTTCCATTTGCATGAACGTTTTTCATCCTTTTACTTTTGATCCACGTGCATCTTTTGTTCTGAGGTGGGTTTCTTATGGACAGCATATATATGGGTCTTGTTTTCTTATCTGTTCAGCTACCTTATGTTTTTTGATTGGAGCATTTAATATATTTACATTTAAAGTGATTATTGAGGCCTTGGCTGGTGGATAGTGGATAAGGCACCAGCCTGTGAACCCAAAGGTCACTGGCTTGATTCCCAGCCAGGGCACATAACCAGGTTGCAAGCCTGGTCTCCAGCTAGGTCCGTAGCTGGAAGCAGGTGAAAGGCAACCGTACATTGATGTTTCTCTCCTTCTTTGCCTCTCTCTCTTCCCCTCTCTCTAAAAATAATAATAAATAAAAATTTAAAAAATTGATTATTGATAGGTATATATTTATTGCCATTTTATTCTTTACAACTATATTCCTCTGTTTTTCCCCTTTCTTCTTAAAGAAGACCTTTTAGTATTTCCTATAATACTGATTTGGTGGTAATTAACTCTTTTTGCTTTTCTAATCTGGAATGCTCTTTATTATTATTTTTTTCTTCTATTTTAAATGATAGCCTTGTTAGGTAGAATAGTCTTGACTGTAGGTCCTTGCCTGTCATCATTTTGAATATTTCATGCCAGTTCCTCCTGGCCTGAAGTGTTTTAGTTGAGAAATCAGCTGACATTCTTTTGGGAGTACCCTTGTAAGTAACTAACAGTCTCTTTCTTGATTCTTTTGAGATTCTTTCCTTGTCTTTAACTTAGCCATTTTAATTGTGATGTTTCCTGGTAAGAGCACCTTTGGGTTCATCTTGTTTGGGACCCTGTGCTTGCTGGACTTCTGTATCTTTTTCCTTCACTAGGTTAGACAATTTTTTTCAGCCATTATTTCTTCAAACTGATTGATAATCCCTTGCTCTCTTTCTTCTACTTCTGGTATACTTATAATTCAAATGTTGTTATGTTTCATATTGTCCCAAAGGTCCTTTAAACTACCATCATTTTTTAAAATTCTTTTTCTTTTGCTGCTCTAGTTTGGTGTTTTCTGCAAGCTTGTCTTCAGAATCGCTGATCCAGTCTCTTGCTTCACCCAAACCTACTGTTTATTCCTTTCGGTGTATTCTTCATTCTAGCAATTATATTCTTCATTTATGACTGGTTCTTTTTTTTGTTTGTTTGTTTAATTTAATCTTATTGTTGTTGTATTACATCCATCCCCTTTTTTGACTGGTTCTTTTTCATGGTTACTATATCCATTTTTATGTGACTGAAGTTCTCAGTAAGTTTCTTGAGCATCCTTATAACCATTTTATTAAACTCTGTATCTGGTACGTTGCTTATTTCCATTTTATTTAGCTCTTTTTGTGAGATTTCTCCTGTTCTTTCCTTTGGCACATGTTTCTTTGTTTCTACATTTTGGCTGCGTCTTTATGTTTGTTTCTATAAATGTATTAGGTAGATCTACTATGTCTTCCAGTCTTGGTAGGATGGCCTTATATAGGAGGTGTCCTACGGGACTCAGTGGCTCAGTCTCCCTGATTACCTGCATTTGGCACTTTAGGAATGTTCCTGTGTGTGTTATGTGAGCCCTTCTGTTATGGCTGAGTCATGATTGCTCTTGGCCTGCTTGTGCATGAGTCAACCCTCAGGCTGACTGATTGTGAGGATCAGCCTGCCCACAGTATACAAGCTACTGCATAGGTAATGACCATACAAAGCAGAATTTGTCTCAGTGGGGTCTTGTCCCTGCTGAGATCTTTTTTTTTTTTTGGATACGACACTTATGGGGCTCACTGGGTCCTGTTCTAGTATTGTCTGAAGCTTCTGTGTGTGTAAGTTTTGGGGTATCTTACGAAGGACTCCGGTGCAGGCCAATGGAAGATGCTGCCTGTGATTGGCCCTGGTTAACTTGTTTGGAGCTACAGAGTGATCCAGTTTGTGGCTGCTGCTTCTGGATGTGCATGGGAAGAACCAAGCTGTGCACCAAGTTTGGCTTCTGCCAGCACTGAACCAGGAATGGGTCAGCAAAAGGCCCAAGGCACCCCAAGATCAGTTTATACCTGCTGGCTGCCTGTTAGACTCAGTCATTGAAAAAGCCTCTGGTGGTACTTGAGTTACATGAGGCAAGCCTCAGTTAGTCACCAGGTAGGATTGAGTAGTGTTTCTCGTCGGACTGGTACAGGTTCTACTCAGTGCTAGTGCAGAGGCTATTCAGCAGAAGTCCCAGGGTATACAAAGTCTAGCTTTCCCCTGCTGGGTACCTTAGACCTGTGTGGTGGGTTGTGGTTTCAGGTAATCATCAGGGTGAGGCAAGCAGAATTTGTGTGTCCTAAACAGTCCAGGATTGGGCTGTGTGAAGGGAAGGCCCTGCTCTAGTCAGGAATGCAAGAGAAAAGTGGCTGTTCTCTTGGAGCACAGAGTTCAGTCTGTTCCAGAATCTGTCAGAAGCTCAAGCTCAGCAGGTGGGGCCATCAAGAGTCATGAGGATTGGGCAGCTGGGGGACCCAGAGAGTTGGGGTAGCAGATCTTCCATGCAGAGGAGGTGCAGATGGTCAGCTTCATAGGCAGCTGGGGGAATAGGCCCTGTTCCAAAGCCATGCAAATCACTCACTTGCTCCCCCTAAATCTGCCTTGACCTCTACACTCTGGCTTAGCAGCTGGCTTGTCCACAGGGCTGGAGCTCTATAGGGTGGGGTGACAATGATTTCTGAGAGTGAAGCTATTGTGTTTCTTCAGGCTGCATCAGCCTGAAGGAGAAGAGTGCTCAACCCAAGTAAGATGGCATCTGCAGTGTGAAAGATACTCAGCACAGGGATCCTGACAACTGTCCATCAGATCTCTGTCTAGAGCCACAAGCCCCAGTCACTTCCCATACAATTCCAGTCCATCCCGCCCTCCCTTTGCCAGAGTCCAAGGTGAGCAGCTGCAAAGGATATTTTTAGTTCATTGGCTCTTTAAGAGGACCCCTGGATCTCTAAAAGATCCCTGCCTCACCTTGGTGCACAGAATCTCCACTAATTTTCACAGCTAGGTGTTATGTGAGCTCCACTTCCCAGATGTGGAAGCCTTGTATGAGGTTGACATGTCCCAGTCTTCCTGGGGAAACAATGAAGCTGAGATATTCTTCCAGATTCTCAGCCACATCCTGTTGGAGTGCGGCCTGCCCTATTTGAGTCTCTGCCCTTTGGACCAGCCTAGATGTGGCTCCTTTTATAAATCTTTGATTATAAAACTTCTGTTCAGGTAGTCTTTAGTTGGTTACTCAGGTTGATTGTTCTATATTTTAGTTGTAATTCAGTCTGGTCCTGGGAGGAGGTAAGCGTACCTTCCACCTACTTTGCTGCCATCTTGGAATTCCAATAACATTTTTTTTTTTGGATATATCTCCTTAGGCAAGACAAAATAAAGAAAAGATAAGCAAATGAGACTGCATCAAACTAAAAGGTTCTTGCCCAGAGAAAGAAACCATCTACAAATAAAAAGATAACCTATTGAAAAGAAGAAATTTGTCAATGATAAATTCTGTAAGGGGTTAACATTCAAAAACATATGAAGAACTCATACAATTTAATACCAATAAAACAATCTGATTTACAAATGGGCAGAGGACATGAATACTATTTTTTCAAAGATAAACAAATGGCCTATGAATACACAAAAAAAATGCTCAAAATCATTAATCATCAGAGAAATGCAAATTAAAACTATAATGAAATATTACCTCACACCTGTCAGAATGGCTATTCTCCATAAATCAATGTGTTGGTAAAGATATAAAGAAAAGGGAACCATTGTGCACTGTTGCTGGGATTGCAAATTGTTGTAGCCAGTATGGAAAACAGTATGGAGATTTCCTAAAAAATTAAGAACAGAACTACTCTTTGACCTAGCAATGCTACTTTTGGGTATATATATGAAGAAATTGAAAACAATAATTTGAAAGAATATATATGCACTCTGATGTTTATTTCAGCATTATTTATAATAGTCAAGACAGATATGGAAGGAACCAAAATGCCTGTTAATAGACGAATGGATAAAAATGTGGTAGTACATATATACAGTGGAATATTACTTGGCCATAAAATGAATAAAATCTTACCATTTACGACAATATTTATGGACCTAGAGGGTTTTATGCTAAATGAAATAAGTCAGAGAGAAAATGTCAAATACCATATGATTTCACTTATATTTGGAATCAAAAAAGTAAAATAAATAACAAGAAAAACAAAAACAGATTCTGAGAGAACAAACTGATGGTTGCCAGTAGGAGGGTGATTGTGGGGCAAGGTGAAAAATATGAGGGGATTAAGAAGAACAAAGTGGCAGTTACAAATATGTCATGAGAATGCAGAATACAGCACACGGAATATAGTCAATAATACTGTGATAACTGTGTGGTGCCAGGTTGGTACTAGACTTATTGGGATGATAGCATTTTAAGTTATATAAATGTCTAATCACAATGCTATACACCTGAAACTAATATAATGTTAAATGTAATTGTATGTAATTAAATTATTTTTTAATTAAAAAAAGAAAAAATGATGAAACTAGTGGGTCTAAGCAGCTTGGATTACTGAATCACTTCATGGAAAATAGCTGATCTGTACAGTTAGCCAGACCCATGGTGAACTCTGTATGAATGAAAAATTTTTGTTGTATAAAGATCTGAGGGAATGACATTGTTTATTATAGCTGCATAACCTAGGTTATTCTCATCAATACACTGTTATAGAGCTGGAAGTTACTCTTCATTTTGTATATCTTAAATTTAGAGAATTATGTAGTTGTATATGACAGAGATCACCCAATCAGCGGCACAGCTTGGACTAATGCCCCATTTTCCAATTTTTTCCCACTGTATTATTCTATTTCCTAATAGTCTAAATCTCACCTCTAATTTGCAGGACTGCTGTAAAGGATAAAGGCAAAGTAAGTAAAGTACCTAGCACAAACCTAGCCCATAGCAGGTAATTTTAAAAATATTAGCTAATCTTTAAAATCTCTATTTTTAAGAACCTATTACTATTTCTCCATACTTCTGCCATTCCAAACATGCTGACTAATGACCTTTAATTTTGAATACCTATTAAGTTGGGAATGGGTAATATATCTCAATTTGGGAGTAATTACATTTTTATAGCTTATATTACTGGCACAGAATCTATACTTCACTTAATTTATATTCATTTAACACAAGAGAAATACTTATCTTTTATTCAAACAATGACAGATAGTTCATTCACATTTTCTGTGTCCAGAAACATTGGGAATTTATAAAAAACAGAGGCCAAACTTCTGGGAATTATTTTATCTTCATCCCTTCTTAATCTTAATTCCTTTAGCAAGGCTCTAATATTCCTTATCATTAATATTGTTCCCTTGTCTTTGAAAGAAGTATTATCACATCATGGTAAGTTCTTATGTGTATACCTAAGATAACATTCAGCTCCAGCATAATTCAAGAACATCAGAAGGCATTCAAACTATTAATAGAAACACAGTACTTTCAGTTTGAGTGGGCCTTAGTTGAGAAAGGGATCTTTCAATTTAGAGTCCTAAATTCTCACCCAAACAAATGTCTCAAAATTGCCTGAGGTGTTTCTCTCAAAATGTTGATTCTTAACTCCATTCTTAATCTGCTGAATTTAATCCTAATGACTATAGTGGGGATAGTATTTTTTTTTTTAAACCATTATCATTATTTTGCTTACAAAATTATTTCTGTCAATAGGTTATTTTAATTCTTACAGTCCAATTTGAAAACTGTTAATCAGGCTTCAGTTCCTACCTGATTGTGGAATTACCCCTACAAACCCCTCTGTCATACTTTTTCTTAATATAATATAGGTCAGTGTAGGAGTAAAGTTTTAGTAAAATTTATAGTTAATAAACAAAAAAGCAAAATGCCCATGTTCCAAATGTATGCTTAGAATATTAAAATATGCATAACATTTTATTCAGGAAATATGGAAAAGCAATATCAAATGAATAAATATGTATCACTCTAATAAATGTGTAATTGTATAACTATCCACAAGTTAGGTAACCTCAAATCAAGTTAATCAGTTAACAATTAATTAAAAGATACATAAAAAAAGGAAATTTTCAAAAAATAACTCCCAAACACCAAATTCCTGAGAGTAACTTAGTAAGAACTTAATGGATCTTAATGTTACTGAAATATTTAAGAAAATAAATAAATAAAGACATCATATATTCTTGAGTAAGAAATTCTAATCACAAATCAAATTTGACATCTTAATTCCAAAGTCCATTAGGAAGGATAAACAAAGGGATTTTGAAAGCATAATGAGACATTTTTACTTAACATTCTCAAACATAATATAAAACTACTAGTGACATATACTGTGTGTTGGCTCAGTGCTGATTTCAGTCTTTCACCTTTTCTTCTTTTACTTACAGAACAAAGCAGCAAACTAACAAAACACAAAACATAAAAATTCTTGTAATTTTCTAGATTGTCTTGCAGCTAAAAATGACCCTGTAGCATAAATATTTGCATCTTCCTTTTTCTCCTTCTCTATGCAACTGTGTAGTGGTTGGAGTTGCAATAGCCATTGTTAAACCTGCTGAAGGAAGAAGAGAGAGAGTTCTGAATTCCTGATAGTATTTTGAGCAGCTGAGCCATCTCTGAGTTACCACCATTTGACTTCTTATTGAGTGAATAAAAAAATAATGCCTTCCTAGTAGTGAGGATTTTTATTACAGCTGAATACAATAAAAAATGATAAACTATAATAATAAAATTCTCTATGACTGCTATAAGAAAAGACATATAGATTTTCCTGGCAACGTGAAATTCAGAAACACATGCTGTTACATATATTAGGTTATGTAACCTAATAAAACAATAAGCACAGTTTCATAAATCATTCAGTGGTTGATAAATTATATGAATAATTTCTTCTGAGCAAAAATAGAGCCCTTATATAATATCTATTAAGTTCCAACCAGATCAAAGGGATACACATAAAATCCAAAACTATAACAAAAATACATCTTGAAAACAAATACATTATAAAATACATTTTAAATTTTAATTTGATCTCAAATAGAGAAAAAATTTACCAAGCATAAAATCATTCAAAGAAATTCCAAGAAATATGATTTAATTTATTTCTTGCATTTATGTATTTTGTATGCACACACAAACATAAGTTTAAAGTCAAACAAGCTATTAGGGAATATTCACCTTAATTGAGATAAGCAAATGCTACTTTCTTCAATATATGACTATTTACACATTAAAAAACAAAACAGAAAAAATGAACACAGGGCATTTTCAAAATGATTTGGAGGAAAAACACAGATAACCAATAAGCATAAACCATGTTTAATTTCATGAATAATCAAAGACTTTTGAGATAAAAATATTATGAGGTGCTTTGGGTTTAGGTTATCAAAGAATATGCCATAAAAATAGTCAGAAACTAAATCATATGTCCATATATGTTCATCTGATTGCCACCTCAGTTATTTTCATTGAAGTAGTTAGCATAAGCAATATATTTTAATGTAGATTCAAATTGCAAATAATTCATGTTAATGCCTTAACATTATTCTAGGCTGTGTACTTCAAACAAAAATTATTTTGTATGACCTTCAAGCACTTGGTTGCTCACCCACCAGGCAATGGCATTACAGATAGTAGAAATTGAATTCTGCCTTGGTGGCATGATCAATTTGAATGGGGTGAAGAATTTTTATTCAAGCCTAAATATCTACATGTCAAAAACTCTGGCTGAGTCCCAAGATGGCAGAAGAGTAAATGGAAAGCTACACTAACCTCCTCCTAGGACTAACTGGAATTACAAGTAAATTATAAAGAAATTATCCTGAATACCAACCAAACACTGGCTGGAAAGAAGTCTTATAACCAAGGACAGACAGAAGAAACCATTTCACCACAACTTGACTAACCCAAAAGAGAGAGCCACATGCTGTAGATCACTGGTAGCTCCATACAGGTTGTACAAGGCCAGCCACAAGCAGTGTATGACAAAGGCCTACACAAGGGTCTTTGCAGATCTACCTTAATATGTAGAGACAACTACAAATAAGGAGCCAAAATGGGAAGACAAAGAAACAGGCCCTATATGAAAGAACAAGAGAATAGAAGAAAAACTAGATGAAATGGAGGCAAGCAATTTATCAGAGAATTTAGAGAAATAAGTATAAGGATAATCAACCGCATGAAAAAAGACAGAAACCATAAAAAATGACCAGTCAGAAATGAAAAATGCAATATCTAAAATAAATAATACACTGAAAGGAATAAACACTAGGTTACAGGAATCAGAGGACTGAATCCATGATTTGAAAGACAAGTTAGAAAAAACATACCAAAACAGAACAGCAAAAAGAAAAATAATTTTTAAAAACTGGTGTGAGCTTAAGAAACATTTTGGACCACACAAAGCAGAACAACATCTGAATAACAGAAGGAGAAGAGTGGGCAAGGAGTTGAGAATGTATCTGAAGAAAAAATTACTGAAAACTTACCTAATCTGATGAAGGAAAAAGACAAACAAGTCCAGGAAGCTCAGAAAGTCCCAAAGAAGTTGGACCCAAAGATGTCTACACTGAGACACATCACAATTGAAATGGCAAGGATTAAAGACAAGGGGAAGATCCTAAAAAGCACAAGAGAAAAGCAAATAGTTACCTACAAGGGCGCACCAATTATACTGTCATTTATTTTTTTCTTTTTAAATTTTATTATTGTTGTATTCCAGTTGTTTCATTTTCCCCCCATTGTTCTCCCTTGCTCCCCCTCCCCAACTCCCTTCCCTCAGTCAATCCCCAGCTCATTGTACATGTTCTTGGTTCCTCATTAGCTCCTCATCTGATCCCTTCCCCCACTTTCCTCCTTTCCCCCCTCCCCCCTAGTGACCATCATTCTGCTACTCCTTTCTTTTTTTCCCCATGTCTTTTGTTTCTTTTTGCTCAGCTGTATGTTTTGTTCATTAGTCTCCTATATTAAGTGAGAATATATGATATTTAACTTTTGCTGCCTGGCTTATTTCACTAAGCATGATGCTCTCCAGTTCCATCCATGCTATCACAAATGGTGGAAGTTCCTTCTTTCTGCTGCATAAAACTCCGTTATGTAAATTTACCACAGTTTTTTGATCCATTTATCCACTGAAGGACACTTAGGTTGTTACCAGCACGTGGCTATTGTAAATAGCACTGCTATGAACATAGGGGTGCATAGGTTCTTCTGAATTGGTGTTTCAGGATTCTTTGGGTATAAACCTAGCAGTGGAATCACTGGGTCATAAGGCAGTTCTATTCTTAGTTTCTGAGGAAATTCCATACTGTCTTCCATAGTGGCTGCACCAGTCAGCATTCCCACCAGCAATGCACCAGGGTTCCCTTTTCTCCACATCCTCACCAGCACTTGTTGATTTGTTGATGATAGCTATTCTGACAGGTGTGAGGTGGTATCTCATTGTGGTTTTAATTTGTATCTCTCTGATGTCTAGTGATGTTGAGCATTCTTTCATATGCCTATGGGCCTTTTGTATGACTTCCTTGGAGAAGTGTCTATTCAGGTCCTTTGCCCATTTTTTAATTGGGCTGCCTGTCTCCCTGGTGTTGAGCTGTATTAATTCTTTATATATTTTGGAAATCAGACCCTTCTCTGAAGCATCATTAGCAAATATGTTTTCCCATATGGTTGGTTCCCTTCTCATTTTGTTGATGATTTCTTTAGCTGAACAGAAAGTTTTCAATTTGATGTAGTTCCATTTGTTAATTTGTTCCTTTATTTCCCTTGCCCTGGGAGACATATCCATGAAAATACTGCTGCATAGGATATCTGCAATTTTTTTGCCTATGTTTTCTTCTAGAACTTTCATGGTGGCACTGTGTATGTTTAAGTCTTTTATCCATCTTGAGTTTATTCTGGTGTATGGTGTAAGTTCATGGTCTAGTTTCATTTTTTTGCATGTTCCTGTCCAGTTCTACCAACATCACTTGTTGAAGAGGCTAGTTGCACTCCATTTTATGTTTCTTCCCCTTTTGTCAAATATTAGTTGCCATAGAGTCCTAGGTGTATTTCTGGTCTCTCTATTCTATGCCATTGATTTGTTTGTCTGTTCTTGTGCCAGTACCAGAATGTTTTGATTACTATGGCTTTGTAATATAGTTTGATATCTGGTATTGTGATTCCTCCTACTTTATTCTTCTTTCTCAAGATTGCTGTATATATTCAGGGTGGTTTTTGACTCCATATAAATTAATTAAGTACTTGCTCCAATTCTGTGAAATACAATGTTGGTATTTTAATAGAGATTGCATTGAATCTATAAATGGCTTCAGGTAGTATGGATATTTTTACAATGTTAATTATTCCCATCCATGAACATAGTATATGCTTCCTTTTATTTTTAGCTTCCTTAATTTCTTTCCTTAGTGTTTTGTAGTTTTCTGAGTACAGGTTTTTTTTTTTTTTTTTTTTAATCTCCTTGGCTAAATTTATTCCTAGGTACTTTTGTGTTGTTGCTGTTGTTATAGTAAATGGGATTTGTTTTCTAGTTTCTTTCTCTGATGTTTCATTGTTGATGGATAAAAATGCCTTTGATTTCTAGATATTGACTTTGTATCCAGCTATTTTGCCAAATTCACTTATTAAGTTGAGTAGTTTTTAGTGGAATCTATAGGGTTTTCTATGTACACTATCATTTCATCTGTGAGTGATGACAATTTTACTTCCTCCTTTCCAATTTAGATGCCTTTGATTTCTTTTTCTTATCTGATTGCTGTGGTTAGAACTTTCAAAACTATGTTGAATAGGAGTGGAAAGAATGGGCACCCTTGCCTTTTTCCTGATCTTAAGGAAAAGACTTTCACTTTTTGCCTGTTAATCATAATGTTAGCTTCAAGTTTCTCATATATGGCCTTTATTATGTTGAGGTATGTTCCTTTATTCCCATCTTACTGAGGGTTTTTATCATAAAAGGGTGTTGTACTTTATCAAATGCTTTTTTGGTATATATCGATATGATCATATGGTCTTTGTCTTTCAGTTTGTTTATGTGGTGTATTACATTTATTGATGTGTGAATATTATACCATCTTTGCATCCCTGGGATGAAACCCACTTAGTCATGGTGCATGATTTTTAAAATATATTTCTGGATCTGGTTTGCCAATATTTTGTGAGAATTTTAGCACCTATGCTAATTAGGGATATTGGACTGTAGTTTTCTTTCTTTCTTGTGTCTTGATCTGGTTTTGGGCTTAGAATAATATTGGCCTTATAGAAAGAGTTTGAGTCATTCCCTCTTCTTGGAATTTTTGGAATAATTTGAGGAGGATATGAGTTAGTTCTTCCCTAAATGTTTGGTAAAATTCACCTGTGCAGCCATCTGGTCCAGGACCCTTGTGTGCTGGGAGTTTTTTTGATTACCTCTTCAATTTCAGTAGTTGCTATTGGTCCATTCCGGCTTTCTGCTTCTCCTTGATTCAATTTTGGTAGGTTATAAATTTCCAGAAATTTGTCCATTTCACCCAGGTTGTCAAATTTTCACCTGATTTCTTAACAGAAACATTTTAGGCCAGAAGGAAGTGGTGTGAAATATTCAAGGTGACGAAAAGCAAGGACCTACAACCAAGGCTACTTTACTGAGCAAGGCTATCAATAAAACAAAATAGAAATAAAGAGCTTCCTAGGCAAGAAAAGTTTGTTAACACTGAACAAGTGCTGCAACAAATGTTAAAAGTCTTTCTTTAAGATTAAGAATAAAAGAAAAAGAAAAATATAGAAGAAAATAGTCTAAGACTAAAATAACATTAAATAATAATCTATCAATAATCACCTTAAATGTAAATGACTTAAATGCTTCAACCAAAGGACATAGGATAAGAAAACAAGACCCAGGTGGGGACTAAGATGGCAGAGGAGTAAGTGGAGCTGCACCAATATCCTCCCAGGACCAATCTGGAATTAAAACTAAATTGGGGAAAAATCATCTGGAATAACCAACAGAACACCAGCTGGAAAGAAGCCTTATAACCACGAACAGAAGAGGACACTGCATCACAACATGACTGGTAGGAATTGCAGAAATGTAAGAGGGATGGCTGGGCTCCCACCAGAGGCAGCAGCTGACAGGAAGGAGCCACGGGCTTCATCTGAGAAGGGTGAGTTCTGGTCCCCTCACTGGGTTTCCCAGACTACAGCAACAAAGCAAAGTAAAATAACATACAGCTGAGAAATGGAAAAAAGCCACAGGCTTTGCTAGACTGAGAGCACTGGAGACAGAGATCTAAGGTGATCACAAACGAAAGTATACTGGCACCCATTTACCCTGGGCTCCAGCAGAGGGAGGGCAGAGTGGACTGGAGATGCTTGGAGAGAGTTTGCTGTGGTGGCTTGGAGGAGAGAAGAGAGGGAGTAGCTGTGGGGACCCAGTGCTGACTCATTGCCCACACTGCAAGAGAACTACGCTGCCCCAAGTGGCTTCTGTCTGAGGTGTCCTCATAGTCCCACCCACTGGAATCAATCTGCACTGCCCAGAGGTGCTTGGGCCTGGTGCCTGATCACAATTTATTATTTACAACTGAATCAATCTGTCCTGCTCAGTGGTGTCTGACCCTGGTGGCTGATCATGGATTCAGTGGTTCCAATGGTTTACACCTGAATTCATCTGTCTTGCCTAGTGGCACCTGGGATTGGTGGCTAATCTCAGATTCAATGATTTACAACTGAATCAATATGTTCTGCCTGGTGATGTCTGAGCCTTGTGGCTGATTACAAACTCAATGACTTACAGCTGGGTCAGCCTGTCCCAAACAGTGGTGTAGAAGCCTAGCAGCTGATCCTGGCTTCATCAAATAGCAACTGAATTGGTCTGTCTCATCCAGCAGCACATGGGCTTGGTGGCTGATCACAGATTCATGGATTTACAACTGAGTTGGTCTGTCCTGCCCAGCAGCATCTGAGCTTGGCTGCTGAATGTGGAGTCATTGGTTTGCAACTAAGTCAATCTGTCCCACCCAGTGGCATCTGAGCCAGGTAGATGTTTGCAGAGCATTGGATTATAGCTGAGTTGGTATGTCTTGCTCAGCAGCACCAGGACCTTATAGCTGATCACAGATTTATTGACTTACAACTGAATCTGTCTGTCCCACCAAGCTGCAATTGAGCCTGGTGATTGATCACAGTCTTTGGATACAACTGAATTAATTGGCCCTGCCTAATGGTGCCTAAGGTGACCACTGATCACAGATTGATTGGTTTATAACAGAGATAATTGGTCCTGCCCAGTGGTACCTATACCTAGATGAGCACAGATCAATTGGATTAAAGCTAAATAGCACAGACAAAGACAGTGGATCTCCAGTTGGTTCCAACTGACTAGGCTCAGACAATGGAATGATCTGACCTCACCAGAGGTGAATCCAGAAAGTAAAGCTAGTGCACCTCCATGTGACAGAAGATCACACCACAAAGAAAAAAGCTCAAAAAAGTCCAATATAAAAAGCAAAAGCAAACAAGAATAGAAACCTAAAACTGGGAAGAAAAAGAAACAGTCCATTATCAAAAGGAAAGGAGGGATCCCCGGAAAGAGTGTTAAATGAAACAGAGGCAAGCAAACTATCAGATGTGGAATTCAAAATTATGATGATAGAGAAGCTCAATGAGCTCAAAGAAAACTACAAACAATTCCAGGGGAACTACAAAGAATTCCAGGGAAGCTACAAGGAACTTACTGAGAACTACACCAGCATTAAACAGGACATAGAAGCAATCAATAAGAGCCAGGAGGAAATGAAGAATACAATTTCTAAATTGAAGAATACAGCAGAAGGGATAAACAGCAGGTTAAAGGAAGCAGAGGACTGGATCAGCAAGTTGTAGGACAACATAGAAAAATATTCCAAGTTAGTGCAACAGAATGAAAAAAGGCTGAACAAGAATGAAGAGGATTTAAGAGAGCTACAGGATGGATATTATTACACAATAATATCTGTATCATAGGGATGCCAGAAGGAGAAGAGAAACAAGGAATGGAAAACCTATTCAAAAAAGTAATGAAAGAAAACGTCCCTAACATGATGAGTGAAAAAACTACTCAAGTTCAGGAAGCACAGAGGGTCCTCATGAGAATAATTCCAAACAGACCCACTCCAAGACACATTATAGTTTAAATGGCACATTTCAAAGACAAAGAGAGAATCCTAAAAGCACTAAGAGAGAAACAGCAAATAACATATAAGTAGGCTCCAATAAGGTTATCAAACGATTATTCAACAGAAACACTACAAGCCAGAAGGGAATGACAAAAAATATTCCAAGTAATGGTAAACAAAGGCCTGCAACCAAGAATACTCTACCCAGCAAGGTTCTCATTCAAAATAGAAAGAGAAATAAGGAGTTTTCCAGACAAAAGAAGACTAAAATTATCCATCTCTACCAAACCAGCATTGCAAGACATGCTAAAGGGTCTGCTTTAAAAAGATGAGGAAACAAGGACAGAGAGGAACACAGGTACAAAGGGGGAAATGGCAATAAATAAGTATCAATCAATAATAACCTTAAATGTAAATGGATTAAATGTGCCAATCAAAAGACAGAGAGCACAAGTTCCTTCTTTCTTTCTGCTATATAGAATTCCATTGTGTAAATGTACCAAAGTTTTTGATACAATCATGGACAACAGGTGGGATTGACTTTGGGGAGAATGGGTGGGTGGGGAGGGGGACAGAGAGGAGCAAAAAGGGGATGGTTGTAATACAACAACAATAAAATTAAAAAAATAATCAAATAAAAAAATACTGAAAGACATAGGATAGCTGAATGGATAAGAAAGTATGACCCACATATATGCTGTCTTCAAGAGACCCACCTCAGAACAAAAGATGAACACAGATTATAAGTGAAGGGATGGAAAATATATATCAAGCAAATGGACATGAAAAAAAGGCTGGAGTAGTAATACTTATTTCAGACAAAATAGATTTTATGATGAAGGCCATAAAAAGAGACAAAGAAGGGCATGTCATAATACTTAAGGGAACAATCCATCAAGGAGATATAACTCTGGTAAACATGTATGTACCCAACATAGGAGTACCCAAATATATAAGGAAAATCTTGGAGGACTTCAAGGATATGGACAGCAACACTCTAACAGCAGGGTATTTTAATACCCCATTATCAACAATGGACAGTATTTATACCAAAAAAATAAACAAACAAACAAAAAACCCAATGATATTGTGGCATTGAACAACACTCTACAAGAAATGGACTTAGATGTTATATACAGAACTTTTCACCCCGAGGAAGCAAAATACACATTCTTTTCAAATGTACATAGAACTTTCTCAAAGATAGACCACATCATAGGACAAATGACAAGCCTCCACAAATTCAAGAAAATTGAAATCATATCAAGCATCTTCTCAGACCACAATAGCTTGAAACTAGAAACCAAACTCAAGGGAAAAAATAAAAATCATTCTAATTCATGGAGACTGCATGACATGCTATTAAGTAATGAATGGGTTAACAATGAGATCAAAGAGGAAATCAAAAAGTTTCTGGAGTCAAATGAAAATTAATACATAATAGCCCCAAACCTATGGGACATAGCAAAGGCAGTCCTCAGAGGGAAATTCATAGCAATACAGGCCTATCTAAAAAGGTTAGAAGAAGCTTATACAAACAACTTAACCATAAAGCGGTAAGAACTAGAGGATTAACAACAAACAAAGCCCAGAATAAGTAGAAAAAAGGAAATAATCAAGATCAGAGTAGAAGTAAATGACATAGAAAGTAAAAGTGCAATTCAAAGGATCAATAAATCCAGGAGCTTGTTCTTGGAAAAAATAAACAAAATTGACAAGCCTTTAACCAGACTCATAAGAAAAAAAAGACATAGGACACAACTAAACAAAATCAGAAATGACAGAGGAGCAATCACAACTGATACCTCAGAAATACAAAGGATTGTGAAAAATTACTACAAACAGGTATATGACAAGAAATTCAACATTGGGTGAAATGGAAAAATTTCTGGAAATGTATAATCTACAAAAACTGAATTAAGAAGAAGCAGAAAGCCTGAATAGACTGATAACAACTAGTGAAATTGAAGCAGTAATCCAAAAACTCCCCAACTCACCAGAGCCCCAGACTAGATGGCTACACAGGTGAATTTTACCAAATATTTAGGAAATTATTCCTATTCTTCTTAATCTATTAAAAAATTCAAGAAGAGGGAAGACTCCCTAACACTTTCTATGAGGCCAATATTATTCTAATCCCAAACCAGGTCAAGACAAAACTAAGAAAGAAAACTACAGACCAATGTCTCTGATGAATGTAGATGATAAAATTCTCAACAAAATATTAGCAAACCAGATCCAGCAATACATTAAAAAGATCATACACCATGATTAAGTGGGATTCATCCCAGGGATGCAAGAATGGTACAACATTCGCAAACCAATAAATGTAAAAGACCACATAAACAAAATGAAAGACAAAAACCATATGATCATATTAATAGATTTTGAAAAAGCATTTGATAAAGTGCACCAACGAGTTATGATAAAAATCCTCAGCAAAATGGGAATAGAGAGCATACCTCAACATAATAAAGGCCATATGTATGTGAGAAACCTGTAGCCAACACCATATTCAATAGGCAAAAACTAAAAGCTTTCCCTGTAAGATTAGGAATAAGACAAGGTTGTCCACTCTTTCCACTTCTGTTCAACATTGTTTTGGAAGTTCTAGCTAAAGTGATCAGACAAGAAAAAAGGATCAAAGACATCCAAATTGGAAAGGAGGGAGTAAAATTGTCATTACTTGCAGATGACATAATAGTGTAGATACAAAACTCGATAGACTCCACCAAAAACCTACTCAACCTAATAAGCAAAATTTGTAGATATAAAGTCAATATTCAGAAGTCAAAGGCATTTTTGTATGCTAATAATGAAACATCAGAGATAGAAGCTAGAAAATAAATTCCATTTACCATAGCAACAAGAAAAATAAAGTACTTAGGAATAAACCAAGTTTCTTGGGGGTAAAAAACTAGTAGTAACCCCTGGGTGGTGGCACAGTGAATAAGGTGCTGGCTTGAGAACCCAAAGGTTGCTGGTTCGATTCCCAGCCAGGGCACATAACTGGGTTGCCAGGTCTCCAGCCAGGTCCATAGCTGGAAGCAGGTGAAAGGCAACCATACATTGATGTCTCTCACCCTCTCTGCCTGTCTCCCTTCCCCTATCCCTAAACAAACAAACAAACAAACAAACAAAAAACCCAACAACAACAAAAAACTTGTACTCAGAAAATATAGAACACTGAAGAAAGAGATTAAGAAAGATACAAATAAATGAAAGCATATACCATGTTCATGGATGGGAAGAATTAACATAATTAAAATGTCCATACTACCCACAGCAATCTATAGATTCAATGCAATTCCAATTAAAGTACCAGTGATATATTTCACAGATATAGAAAAATAATTCAAAATTTACATGCAGCCCAAAACGACCATGGATAGCCACAGCAATCTTGAGAAAGAAGAACAGGGTAGGAGGAATCACAATACCAGATATCAAACTACCACAAGGCCGCTGTAATCAAAACAATCTGGTAATGGCATAAGAATAGATATATGAATCAATGAAACAGAATAGAGAGCCCCAAAATAAACCCAGGACTCTATGGTCAATTAATATTTGACAAAGGGGGAAGAAGCATAAAATGGAGTGCAGATAGTTTCCTCAACAGGTGGCATTGGGAGAACTGGACGAAGACATGCAAAAATATAAAACTAAACCACCAACTTACACCATACACCAGAACAAACTCAAGATGGATAAAGGGCTTAAATGTAAGCTGTGCTACCATAAAAGTCCTAGAGAAAAACATAGGAAGTAAATTTTCAGATGTTTCCTATGCAGAAATATTTTCACTGATACTTCTCTAAGGTCAAAGGAAATAAAGGATCAAATAAACAAATGTCAAGCTGAAAAGGTTTTGTTCAGCTAAAGAAAACATCAGCAAAATTAGAAATGAACCAACCATATGGGAAAACATATTTTCCAATGATACCTCAGACAAGGGTTTGATCTCCAAAATATACAAAGAACTTATGCTACTCAACACCAGGGAGATGGACAGCCCATTTAAAAATGGGCAAAGGACCTGAACAGACACTTCTCTGAGGAGGACATACAAAGGGCTCATAGGCATATGAGAGAATGCTCAACATCACTAGCTATGAGAGAGATGCAAATTAAAACCACATAAAATACTACTTCACACCTGTTAGTATGGCAATCATTAACAAATCAACAAACAAGTGCTGGCAAGGATGTAGAGAAAAGGGAACCCTGGTGCATTGTTGGTGGGAATGCTGACTGGTGCAGCCACTATGGAAAACAATATTGAATTTCCTCAAAAAACTAAAAATGAAACTGCTTTTTGACTCAGTGATTCCACTGCTAAGATTATACCTGAAGAACCCTGAAACACCAATTCATAAGAACCTATGTACCCCTATGCTCATAGTAGTGCTATTTACATTAGCCAAGTGCTGGAAATAGCCTAAGTGCCCATCAGAGGATGAATGGATCAAAAAACTTTGATACATTTACACAATAGAATACTATATAGCAGAAAGAAAGAAGGAACTCCTACCTTTTGCAACAAAATGAATGGAACTGAAGATTATCATGCTTAGTGGAGTAAGCCAGTCAGTGAAAGACAAGTACCATATGATATCACCCAATTCAGGAGACAAATGAATTAAACAAACAAATAAACAAAACAGAACCAGAGACATGAATACAAGGAACAGACTTTCAGTGTGCAGAGGGAAGGGGCACGGGGAGGGGGAGGAAGAAGCAAAGAAGGGGAGCAGCTTAGCCAAGGAACTAGCATGGATGACCCATGGACATGGACAATATGTAAGATTGACTAATGGGGAGGGTTGGGCTGGGGAGAACAGTAGGGGGAAATGGGATAATTGTAGTACAACAAGAATAAAATAAAATAAGAGTATAAAAAAACCCATATATATGATGCCTCCAAGATACTCATCTAAGATAAAAAAATTCACATAGACTAAAAGTAAAAAGATGGAAAAAGATACTTCATGCAAATAAAAAAAAAAAGTTAGGGTAGTAGTACTTATATCTGACAAAACAGACTTTAAAACTAAGGCTATATTTGGTATATTTACACAATGGAATACCACCTGGCAGAAAGAAAGAAGCTCCTACCTTTTGCAACAACATGGATGGAACAGGAGAGTATTGTGCTTAGTGAAATAAGCCAGTCAGTGAAAGACAAATACCATATGATCTTACCCATTACAGGACACTAATGAGAAGAACAAACAAACAAGCAAAACAGAACGAGAGACGTGTGCAGAAGGGAGGGGGGAGGGGGGGAAAGGAGGCAAAGAAGAGGAGCAGTTTAGTCAAGGAACTAGAATGGATGACCCATGGATATGGACAACAAGTGGGATTGACTTTGTTGGGGAGGGGTGGTGGAGTGGGGAGAGATGGGGGGAGAGTGAGGTGAATGTAATACAATAATAATAAAATTAAATTTAAAAACAAACAAAACTAATCCTGTAGTAAGAAATAAAATAGGACATTACCTAATGATAAAGGGAACAATACAACAAGAAGAAATAACCCTAGTAAACATTTACACACCCAACATAGGATCACCTAAATATGTGAACCAAATCTTGCTGGACATAAAGAGAGAGAAGAACAGAAATACAGCTGCAGTCAGGGGTTTTAACATCCCTTTAACTTCAATGGATAGGTCTTCCAGACAGAAAATCAATAAGGAGACAGCGGCCTTAAATAACACACTATATCAAATGGATTTAATTGATATCTTCAGAGCATTTCACCCCAAGGCAGCAGAATATATATACTTTTCAAGTGCACATGGGACATTTTTAGGATAGACCACATGTTAACAAGGTAAGTTTCAATAACTTGATGAAAATTAAAATTAAACCAAGCACCTTCTCTGACCACAATGGTTTGAAACTAGAAATCATTCACAAGAACACTGAAGAATATGCAAAGACATGGAAGCTAAATAACATGTTATGAAACAATGAATGGGTCAACAACAAGGCCAAGAAAGAAATCAAAAGATACCTTCAAACAAATGAAAATGAGAACACAATAATCCAAAATCTGTGGGACACTGGGAAAGCAATCCTAAGAAAGAAATTTATAGCATTATAGGCCTATTTCAAAAAACAAGAGAAAGCTCAAATCTAACTTTACACTTAACAATCTAACTTTACACTTAAAGGAACTTGAAAAAGATCAACAAACAAAGCCCAAAATGAGTAGAAGGAAGGAAATAATAAAGATCAGAGCAGAAATAAACAAAGTAGTCATAAAATTATACAAAAGATCAACGAATCCAAGAGCTAATTCTTTGAAAAGATAAACAAGATTGACAAATCTTTAACCCGAAGCATAAGATAAAAAGAAAGAATCTAAATAAGTAAAATCAGAAATGAAATAGGAGAAATAACATCTGACACCAAAGAAATACAAAGGATTGTAAAAAATATTATGAACAACTATATGCCAACAAACTGGACAACCTCCATGAAAAGGATAAATTACTAGAAGCCTACAATCTTTGAAAATGAAATCAGGGAGAATCAGAGAATCTGAATAAAAAGATTACACCTAGTGAAATTGAAGCAGTATTCAAAAAGCTCCCAACAAACAGAAGCTCTAGATAAGGTGGCTTCACAGGGGAATTTCACCAAACATGTGAGAAGAATTAATACCCCTCCTTTTCAAACCATTTTATAAAATTCAGGAGGAGGAAAATCTCCCAAGCTCATTATATGAGGTCAGCAGTATCCTAATTCCAAACCCAGATAATGACACTACCAAGTAAAAAAATTATAGGCCAATATCCATGATGAGTATAGATGCTGAAATCCTCAAAAAAATATTAGCAAACCAAACACAGCAAGGCATCAAAAAGATCATACAACATGATTAAGTGAGATTTACTGCAGGAATGCAACATTGCAAATCTACATTTGCAAATCAATAAATGGGATTCATCTCATTAAAAAGTGAAGGAAGGATAAAAACCACAGGATCATATCAATAGATGCAGAAAAGCATTTGATAAAATCCACCACCCATTTATTATTAAATGTCTCAGCAAAATAGGACTAGAAGGAACATACCTAAACATAATAAAGGTCATATATGACAAATCCACTACTAGCATAACACCCAAGGGCAAAAACTACAAGCATTTTGCTTAAGATGAGGAACAAGACAGGGATGTGGGCTTTCACCTCTCTCATTCTTGGGACTGGAAATCTTAGGCACACAATTAGACAAGAAGAAGAAATAAAAGGCATCCAAATTGGAAAGGAAGGTGCAAAACTTCTTATTTGCAGATAACATAATACTGTATATAGAGAACCTTAAAGATACCATGAAGATACTACTAGAACTGGTAAATGAATTCAGCAAAGTAGCAGTATACAAAATTAATATCCAGATATTGCATTTTTATACACCAATAACATACTAACAGAAAAGGAAATTATGAAAAGAATCCTATTCACAATTACTCCAAAAAAATATTCCTAGGGGAAAAATCCTAACCAAGGGTGTAAAAGACCTGTACTGGGAAACTTATAAGACTTATAAGAAACTTATAAGAAAAAAGAAATAGAAGATACAAATAAGTGGAAGCACATACTGTGCTCATGGAACAATTAACATATTAAAGTGTCTGTGCTACCCAAAGCAATCTAGATTCATTGCAATTCCTATCAAGATTCCAATGATATATTTCGAGAACTAGAACAAATATTTTTAAAAATTATATGAAACAACAAAAGGTCCCACAATCCTAAAAAGAAAAACAAATTTGGAGAAATCATGCTACCAAATATCAAACTCTACTATAAAGCCATAGTAACCAAAACAGCATGATATTGGCATAAAAACAGACACGTAGATCAATGGAACAGAATAAAGAGCCCAGAAATAAGTCCATATCTTTATAATCAATTAGTATTCAACAGAGGAAGCAAGCACATACAATTGGCTAAAGGTAGTTTATTCAATAATTAGTGTTGAGAAAATTATACATACATGCACAGAAAAATAAAACTAGACTACCTTCTTACACTACACATAAGAATAAATTCAAAATGTATTAAGGATTTAAATGTTAGAGCTGAAATGATAAAAATAATAAAATAAAACATAGGCAGCAGAATCTTGAACATTGCTTATAGCAACATTTTATGGGATATATCTTTCCAGGCAAGAGAAACAAAAGAAAAAATAAACAAATGGGAACACATCAAACTAAAAAGATTTTGCACAGCAAAAAGAACATTAACAAAATAAAAAGACAACTCAAAGAATGGGAAGACATATTCACCAATACATCTGATAAGGGGTAAATATCCATAATTTATAATGAACTTGCAAAACTCAACACCATGAAAAGAAAAAAAAACAAAAAACAAAAAACACCCCCAAACAACTCAATTAAAAAATTGGGAAAAGACCTAAATAGTTATCCAAAGAAGACACATGAAAAGATGCTCAATATCGCTAATCATCAGATTAATGCAAATTAAAACAACAATGAGATATCATCCCACACCTGTTAGAATGGTTATTATCAATATATCAACAAAAACAAATGCTGGTGAAGATGTGGAGAGAGGTAAACCCTTCTGCACTGTTGGTGGGAATGCAGATTAGTGCAGCACTGTGGAAATCAGTATGGAGTTACCTCAAAAAATTAAAAATGGATCTGCCTTTAGACCCAGGGATCCCACTTCTGGAAATATATCCAATGAAATTGAAAACTCTGATTTGAAAGAAAGTAAGCACCCCTATGTTCATTGCAGCATTATTTACAATCACCAGGACAAGGAAGCAGCCCAAGTGTCCATCAGTAGATGAGTGGATAAAGCAACTATGGGATACTTACACAATGGAATACTACTCAGATGTAAGAAAAATAAGAAAACTTTACCCTTTGCAACAGTGTGTATGGATCTGGAAAACATTATGCTAAGTGAAATAAGCCAGTCAGAGAAAGACAAATACCATATGATTTCAGCCATATGTGGAATCTACTCAACAAACTGAATGAAGAAGGAAAAATAGAGACAGACTCATAGGTGGAGAACAGGTGACAACTAGTTGGGGGTAGAGGTTAGGGGGTGAAGGGATTGAGCAACAAAGAAAAAAGACTCATGGACACAGATAACAGAATGATGATTGCAGGGGTAGACAGGTATATATACTAGGACTAAGTGATAATAGAAAGATACAATAAAAATTAAAAAATAAAAAATAAGCAAATAAAAAATAGCTCTGGCTGAGGACCAAATAGAACTATGTATGCTAATTAAGGAAAAACCTAGACTAAATTTAAACAGGAAATAAAGATAAATCCTGATAGTTTTCAATATATCTCAAAATTCTATTTTCACTTCAGTAAAGGATGAGTAATAATAACACAGGTTCAGGTTATGAAAAACAGCATCACATCACTCCATTGCCAGTGACAGCTGCTATTGCCTCAAAGCAATTTATAACAATATTTAGACTAAATAAAATAGAAAACATAAAAGGATATATTCTGTATTAACTAAAATAACCTATTTTCAATTAGTAAAAAGAAAAGTGTACACTTACCTTTTCTCAGTAAAACACTTATTAATTATGTGTCATATAAGCAAAAGGTACCAAGATCAACAAAATATGATACACATACAGCAACAGGTTCCTAGAAGGATATACACTATGTTAAATATAGTTATCTGTATTATAAAATAATGACCACTTTGTCTTTTCTTTTTCTCTTTACTTTCTTCTCTTTCCCAATTTTTCATAATGAATTTTTCTTTTATAAAACCAGGGTAAAGAATAATATTTTTAAGTGATTGAAGTCATTTACAAACCACTTAGCTCTTAGTCTGTATATAAGAAAATTCCCAACTGACTTATATTGTAGTTATTATTTGACCTTATTTATTTTTCAAGGCTGAGCCTTTATCACTGGTTAGTATTTGTTTATGAATTATAACTTTTCAACTCAGATAAGCTGCTTTACTTCTCTGTGATTTCCATAAATACTCCTTTATTGTGATATCCTTATGACAGCATTGATCTCCAGCCTACTCCAAAATGTTATTTCTACCTTTAAAAATCTTTCTACATCCTTTAAATCACAACTCAAATGGTCAGTTTCTCTAGCAGGTTTCCCTCTTATTCATACTGTCTCTTCTTTAACTTACTACTGCCTATTTCATTTATACCAATAGAGGTAGATATAGAGATGGATATAGATGATATAAATATAGATAAATATAGATATACAAGGAAATATATATACATATTATTACCATGTACCATTGGTATAGAAGTACAGTCTCATGTGATATGGGGGCTCAATTCTCATTATCTAACTCAGTGGGTCTGAGTTTTATTTAATTAGTTTGTGATAAGACCTAGGCATTAGTAGTTTTAAATGACCTTAGGTGGTTTTTTTTTGTATCTGGAATTAAAAACCATTGATCAATCTCTATTAAGGTAGCATTCACAGTCTGTAGCATATCACATTTTAGTGCACACAATAATCATTGGCAATGTTGTTAAAATGCAAATTCTCATTCAGTCAAACTGTGGGCAGCCATGAGATTCTACATTTCTAACAATATTCCAGATAATGCTGATGATACTGGTCCACAGACCAGTCTTCTAAAGGATGTAGACCATACTACAGTAATGTAAACATATTATTGGGACATAGTAAAAATGGCTTATAAAAGTTTTTGACAATGTGACAATTATTCCATAATATGAATATTTTATTCATTAAAATAATGTTGGATGATAGCTAATTTTATCGTTGGTTGGGTCATTCAAAAATACTGAATGAGAATATACTTTGTGCTAAACATTGTGCTATTTGTATCCGTTGTAATTATTTGTAAGATCTAAGCATTTACCACTTAGGCCATAGATAATGTGCTCTAAAACTCATGAATGATGACATGAACAGATTTTCCTGCTGTTATTATCTTTACTTAATGTTTTCCAAAGCCTCTTTACATTGGCTTCCAAGGGAATTTAATATAAGAAGTAATGAGGGATATTTCACATTAATCCAATATCAGAAGTTGGTGGGCTAACAGAATGCAGGGGTATCATTGATACCTCAGATCTCCTGCTGTGTGTTAGTTTAATTCTCTTAGAGAAGAACATAGTTGATTATGTGATTTTTTTTTAACTCAAGCTACTCATGTATTTGGCATTGGTCAGCTTATGGACATACTCACTTTGGGTCAGATGTATACATCTTCCAATAATCAATCAGTTATAATCATAGAGAATAGGGCCAAGCTGTCTACTCAATGAGAGTGTAAAGAAGGAAGATGAAGTCACCAAAATACTTATACTATTTTTTTTTTGAAATTGCTCTTTTTTTTTTTTCAAGATTTATTTATTATTTTTAGAGAGAGGGGAAGGTAGAGGGGGAGAGATACATCAATGTATGGTTGCCTTTAACCTGCCTCCAGCCACAGACCTGGCCGGAGACCTGGCCCACAACCTGGTTATGTGCCCTGGCTGGGGAATCGAACCAGCGACCTTTGGGTTCGCAGGTCGGCACCTTATCCACTGTGCCACCAGCCAGGGCTTATACTATTTTTAAACTGTATATTTTCACAAGGAGGAGTTACTTCAGTTTTCTTCAGTTAGACATCTAGAAAAGATGTGGAATTACCAAAATTTTATTTGTAATTATACTTGACACAAAAAGGCGGTATCTCAAAAACATTTGAGATTTTTCAAAAACTCTGTAACTAAGAAAGTGATTGCCCAAAGACTTTGGGAATTCCAAAGTTCCTATTGTTAATAGTGTTCTAATATAATTAAATTAATTTATTCCTAAGCTTTGAATAAAAATTAAATACTAACATAATAGGATAAATGTACCTAATCAGAAAGTCCCCAACATATGAACCCAATTAAATATAGAAAAGACTAGGAAAAGTATTATTCTTAATTGAGAAATTCTTTTATTTATATATTTTAAAATTTAATTTTATTGTTATTGTGTTACATCCATCCTCTTTTTACTCCCCTCTGTCTGCTTCCCCGCCCATCCACTCCCCTACAGTCAATCCCACTTGTTGTCCATGTCCATGGTTCTTCCATGTTAGTTCCTTGACTAAACTGCTCCCCTTCTTTGCCTCCTCCTCCTATCTCCCCTCTCCCCTCTGCCAACTGAAGGTCTATTCTTTGTATTTATGTATCTGGTTCTGTTTTGCTTGTTTGTTTGTTTTGTTCATTATTGTCCTGTAATGGGTGAGATCGCATGGTATTTGTCTTTCACTGACTGGCTTATTTCACTAAGCATAATACTTTCCAGTTCCATTCATGTTATTGCAAAGGGTAGGAGTTCCTTCTTTCTTTCTGCTGTGTAGTATTCTTTTTTTTTTTTTTTTAATTTTATTGTTGTTGTATTATATCCATCCCCTTTTTCCTCCCCCCTGTTGTCCATGTCCATGATTCCTTTATACTAGGTCCTTGTCTAAGCTGCTCCCCTTCTTTGCCTCTGCCTCCCCCTTTCCCCCAACCCCATTCCCCCTGACCACTGAAGGCCTATTCATTGTATTCACATACTTGGTTCTGTTTTGCTTGTTGTTAGTTTTGCTCATTATTGTCCCGTAATGGGTGAGATCATATGATATTTGTCCTTCACTGACTGGCTTATTTCACTTAGCATAATACTCTCTAGTTCCATCCATGTTGTTGCAAAGGGTACAAGTTCCTTCTTTCTTTCTGCTATATAGAATTCCATTGTGTAAATGTACCAAAGTTTTTTGATCCAATCATCCACTGATGGGCACTTAGGCTGTTTCCAGCACTTGACTATTGTAAATAGTGCCACTATGAACATAGGTGTGCATAGGTTCTTATGAATTGGTGTTTCAGGATTCTTTGGGTATAGTCCAAGTAGTGGCATTGCTGGATCAAAAGGCAGTTCCATTTTTAGTTTTTCAATGAAACCCCATACTGTTTTCCACAGTGGCTGCACCAGCCTACATTCCCACCAACAGTGTATGAGGGTTCCCTTTGCCCCGCATCCTCGCCAACACTTGTTGTTTGTTGATTTGCTGATGATTGCCATTCTGACAGGTGTGAGGTGGTATCTTAATGCAGTTTTAATTTGCATCTCTCTGATGACTAGTGATGTTGAGCAT